>CM019148.1:267981042-268120206 GCA_009733165.1 Naja naja
CACAGCGAGTCATCACGGAGAGGGCATCACTGATCTGGCCTGGGGTGGAGATGTATAGCTGAGTATCATCAGCATACTGATGGTATCCACCCCCAAACCACGGATGATCTCACCCAGCGGTTTCATGTAGATATTGAATAAAGGGGGGAGGACCGACCCTGAGGGACCCCACAAGTGAGTACCCTCGGGGCCGACCTCTGCCCCCCGTCCACACCGATTGCGACACCCCCGAGAGGTAAGAGGAGAACCACCGAAGTACAGTGCCCCCCACTCCCAAGCCCCCGAGGCGTCGCAAAAGGATACCATGGTCGATGGTATCGAAAAGCCGCTGAGAGGTCTAATAGGACCAGGACAGAGGAAAAACCCCTGTCCTGGGCCCTCCAGAGATCATCCATCAGTGCGACCAATGCCGTCTCCGTGCTGAAACCAGGCCGGAAGCCCGATTGGTACGGATCTAGGTAGTCCGCTTCATCCAGGAAAAGTGGAAACTGCTGAGCCACCACACTCTCCACAACCTTCGCTAAAAACGAAGGTTGGAGACTGGACGAAAGTTATCTAACACGGTCGGGTCCAGGGGGCTTCTTCAGGAGGGGCCTCACCACCGCCTCTTTCAGGGGGAGGGAAAGACACCCTCCCTTAATGAAGCGTTGACCACTGCCCGAGCCAACCGCAGGTGACCTCCCTGGCGGTATAAGCCAACCAAGAAGGGCACGGGTCCAACAAACATGTGGTGGAACTCAGGCGCCGCATAATCCTGTCCACTTCATCCTCGGAAACAGGATCGAACTCAGCCCAGATCACATCGGCCAGACTGCTTGCACCACGATCCTCAGACCACTGCAAGGTGGAACACAACCCAACCCGCCCCGAATCTGTGAAATTTTATCCAACAGATATTGACCAAATTCCTCAGCTCTTCCCCGGAGAGGGTCCACCATCTCCCCCGGATATAGGAGGGAGCGGGTGGCCCTAAACAGGGCGGGCTGGGCGGTTATCTGCGGACGCTATGAGGGTGGAGAGATAGGACCTTCTCGCCTCCCTCATAGCTACCAGGTAAGTCCTAATATGGGCTCTTAACTGGATTCGATCAGATTGGGAGCAGGTGGCCTCCACCTGCTCTCTAAACCCCTCCGACGGCGCTTCATCTCTCGGAGCTCCTCTGTATACCAGGGAGCCACCCGGATCCACGGCGCCTAAGGGGACGCATGGGACAACTCTGTCAAGGGCAGCCCCAGCAGCCGTCTGTTGCCAAGCGGCGCTAGGTCCTCGGCAGAGTTGTGGGCAAGGGAAGTGGGAAAAGACCCCAGTTCCGCCTGGAACCTCTCAGGGTCCATCAGGCGTCTGGGGCGGAACCATCTCAGTGGCTCCTCATCCCAGCGGTGGGGAGCGGCCTGTTGGAAGACCAGCCGAAGGAGATAGTGATCAGACCATGGGACGGGCAGGGTCGTACAATTAGCCTGCCCTATATCACTCCACTCCGCCACCGTTCCGAGAAAAAACTAGGTCGAGGGTGTTTCCCCTCATGAGTCGGGCCCTGAACCAACTGGGTCAGGCCCATGGCCCCCATGGAGGCCATGAATTCCTGGACCAAACCCGACGCCCCCCCCAGGGAAGGCAGGTTAAAATCACCCAGGACCATAAGCCCTGGGAGATCCACCGCCACCCCGAGAGGACGTCGAGAAGCCCAGGCAGGGCTGCTGCTACACAGCTGGGGAAAGGTATGTCAGCAGCAAGCCCACCCACCACCAGGCCCCACCTCAAGAGAAGAGTCTCACCACCGCCTATCTCAGGAACGGCGACCTCCCTTGGAATCAAGGTCTCCCGAATAACCACGGCCACTCCACCACCCCTCCCTGTGGGCCCGAGAGCGGTGCAAAATCCGAAAACCTGGGGGGCATAAATCAACAAGAGGGACCCCTCCCTCTGGCCCCAACCAGGTCTCGGTGATACAGGCCAGGTCCGCAGCCTCCTCCCTCGATCACCTCACGGGAGGGAAGATTTATTAGCCACGGACCTGGCATTAAAATACACCAGTCTGAGCCCAGGAGGCCCAGTTCCCGTGCCCCCAAGGGAGGAGGTCATAGGGTCGGAGCGCGCCACCGCTCGAAGATAGCGCGGGCGCGGTCCCAACACATAATTTGGCCCCATGCCTCCTCGTCTCCTGCCAATCCCAGCCACCCTAGGGATTGCGGTCCCCGACCTGCACTCCTGGTCCCCATCAGCCCCCAGCCCCCACCCCTCCTGCCATGGACCGGGCTGCATCCCACCCCCCCAACGCCATTTCCCCCCCTCCTCCCTAACCTTCTTAAAAAATTGGTTAAAAATTTAAGTAAAGGGGCCCTAGTGACCCTCTTTCGCATTTTATTAGAGCCCCACCCCCACCCCTCCCTCTGCCATGCCATCTCTCCGGGTTCCATAACCCATCCTCGAGGTAGGCCGGAGATAGTACAATAGGGCAAACCCGAGAGAGAGGGAGTCCTCTCAGGGCCTGCAATTCTGCTACCGTGTAAGATTGTATAATAAAAGCATATCTAAAACGGACATGAGGGTTAAAGAGATGACAACAACAATAGCGGCAACAAAGTCTGGTATATAACTTGGTCTAGTCCGAGATATTATATTGTCCATTAGAGAGTCCAGATTCGAAGACCAGGCTGCCCTCTCATGGCAGACCGTGGCAGATGTTCAAACCTCAATCTGGAATAGGCCACGCTCTCACCGGCGGGCATCTCCAATGTAAACCGTGTAGACAAGAGGTCTTAAATGGCTGCATAGGGAGAAAGTGTGTCCCTCCTGCTGGTCTCTCACTCCAGCAAGGGGCACAACCAGACCCCGCAGCCATAAACCAAGTTAAAGGGTATGGAGCCAGCTGGGATTTCACTCCCAGCAGGAAGAGTACTTTGACGTTCCAGACAGATGACAAAGGATGGCAAAAGGACAGGCAACACGAGAAACAAGATGGAAAAAAATAGCGGCTGAGACCAGTAAGGAGGCCAAAGTCCGCACACGATAGTCCCAGAGGAGGGCGGTTGGACCCTTGGCAGATAGAGCTCCAGCAGAGAAACCATCCCAAAAAAGGCTGGGCCGACGATGGACTCCAGGTTCACCACCACTAGTCCTCCCCGGAGTCCATAGAGTCACCTGCCAGTCCGTCAGCCATAGTCCCATGGGGGAGGCAGAACTGCTGGTGTCTCCACTGCCTTCATGGCCAACCTGGTCACACCCGGCTGGAATCCCCTCGCGCCTAAGGGCAGGGGCAACGCCACCTACCAAGACAGCCAGATAGGGGCCAGCTACAACACCCTCCATTCTCCACTCTGGTGACTCCTGAGGCTGCTTTCCGGCTGCTCCTGGAGAAAGCCCCTTTTGGGCAGTCATCCCACTGTGGCAGCCCCTCGGCCGATGTAAAATTCGGGGCCAACAACAGCCGCAGCCGCCCTCCTCCACCGCTTCGGAGGGTGCTGGGAGATCTAACACAAGGAGCCCAGTACCCTCGGAGCCTCCACTTTCCGGTACGGCCATCCTCGCGCCGCAATCCCCAAACACAGGGGGGTGTCGCCGGGCATCCCCAGCGCTCGCCGCCACCGCCGCCGGGCTTGTCACCACATCCACGGGCGCTAACGAGTCCTGCTGAGTCATAAAAATGGCCCCGCCGGCTCGGCAACCCGGAAAAAAACGCCTCCCAGACAAGCCACGTCCAGCGGCTCCCGGTGAGAGATCTCAAAAAAACCACCCTGAGGGATCCGACGTCGGGAGCGAGCACTCCGGGGATCGTAAGCTCCCTCCAAGACCCTCTCAGACAGCCGACAGACCCTCTTGCTGTTCGGAGCTCAGCAGAGAACGGCCATCACGGGTAGGCATGCGCAGAAGAAACTTGATGGCTGATTTGTCAGAGTGCCAGGCTTCTAGAAATTCCCTGGCATTTTTGGATTTGGCCTGGTCTAGGATTGTCACATTTTCCCAATTGAAACTATGGTTAAATCTGTCTATATGTTGTGAAATTAAAGAATTTTCATCATGTCTTCTGACTGCCAATTGGTGTTCACGGATGCATTCTGCCAATCTTCTGCCTGTTTGTCCTACATAGTGGTCATTGCAGTTCTTACACTGTATGTTGTAGATGACTCCTTTTTTCTTCTGGAGTTGCTGGGTCTTTGGGTTGCTTAGAATATTTTGAAGGGCTTTAGTTGGCTGGTGAAAGATCATATTGCTTCCAGGGCACAAATCTCTTTATCAAAACAACTCTAACTCACTTTGCACTGTTGGAAGAAATATCCTCTGGGTTCAGTTCCAAGTGAGGAGAAAGACACTGGAAACATGGTGACTGCTTGGAAAGATGGTTTAATGATGAACATGAATACATGGCTTAGAGCTCCAAAGTGAAAAGGATGATCACATGCTTCAAGATGTTGGGTGAAGGAAAGAAGGGAAATATGCTGAGAGACCCTTAGTTTTATTCCTCTGTTGGGCCCCACATTAGTGTTTCCTGTTCCTGTGTAAGAAATGTATCCCATTGGCTGTCAGACTCCCAGGGTGTTTGGCTGGGGGTCTTAGCTAACTTTGTAGGCTTTGTCTGGACCACATGGCTTCATCTGAGTGCTCGCTGATGCAATCATCCCAGGCCATTTGGTGAGATGGGTAGAAGGCTTTGTTATGTAGAATACTCTGGCCCAGGCCTTAATGGCCCACCCATTAACAAAGGGGGTGAGCTTCTTCTTCTCTGAGTTTCTACTTCCCTTTTAGAAATATTCTACCTTTTTAATATTTCCTAAGATATTTCATTTTTCTAGGAGGGCAGTGGGTGCTAACTTCCTACAACACAATACCACAAACATCTCCACAAACTCTCCATACCAATAGAAATAATATTTTCACATCCATATAAATGTACCTGTGTGTTTGGCAGAGCTGAGTGGGAACCGAAGCTTGCT
Source organism: Naja naja (assembly GCA_009733165.1). Classification (NCBI taxonomy): domain Eukaryota; kingdom Metazoa; phylum Chordata; class Lepidosauria; order Squamata; family Elapidae; genus Naja; species Naja naja. Next base: position 267,985,974 of record CM019148.1, read on the forward strand.
CCCATTGGCTGAGCCATCTGACAGCGCACGATATAAAAGCAAGCTGTCAGACTGCATCAGCTGTTGCTCGTTCCTGTCAGCCCACTAGCGCAAGCAGCAGCTACTGCGTTACCAGTTAATAGTTACAGTAAATAAAAGGTTGAACTTTACAAGATCATGGATGTTGTCTGGGCCTTCATAAAACTGGCGATGAGGATGGGATTAACGCGGTGAAGACACCCGAGCTTCCTGAAGAATTTGAAGTGCACAGAGAAGTTACCTCAGCCGGCTGATGTGATGTCTTCTCTTCCAGCGTTCCCGTGTTTCCACCCCACAGCAGAGACATGGTACTCATACATTAATAGATTCTAATATTTTTTAGATGCTGCTGACTTGGCGGACATATCAAATCACAGAAAAAAAGCTTATTTCCTAAGTTTCTGTGGGGCAGCTGTCTTTGACACTGCCACTGCTCTATCGGCGCCACAATATGTTAAAGAGGTTTCCTGGGAAGCACCACAGGAAATCCTCAGTAACCATTACACCCCCAAGTCTTCTAGAATTGCAAGGTGGCTTGCTTTTAGGTGGCAGGCACAAGCGGAAGGGGGGACCATTAGTATGTATATGGCGCTCTCCGAACTGTAGCATTGCAATGCAGTTTTAAAGAACTTGATGACATGCTACTGGATCAATTGGTTTATGAAGTGAGAGACCTCAGACTTCAAAGACGTCTACTAGCAAGGGGATCTCACTTTAAAAATGGCCATAGAAGAGGCTCAAGCAGCTGAGATGTCCCATCTCTCTGTGGCTGAAATCCAAGGCACAACTAGTAGTCCAGCAGCTAAACCAAATGCTACTGTTCATTTTGAAGAAATTACCCCAGATGAAATTTTAGATTATGGCGAAGACGTTAATCACCTCACCAATCACCAACAACTTCAACAGTAAAGAGGTTGGAATTCAGGAAACAAACCACAACAGTTTCCTACAACACAAGTAATTTGTTTAAGCTGTGGGGTAACCATTTAAGACCCACCTGTTGGTTTAGAAACACTATTTGTTTAAACTGCCAGCAAAAGGGCCATATAGCTAGAGTCTGTAAATCTGCAAAGAAAACACCACAATCTCAGACTCTGCCAACATCTAGATACCAGAAACACAGGGATGAATGCTTTACTGTTACTAGAGCATCTCCCAATGACTCTCTAAACAATTTATTTCAACAACTGCACATTAATAAACTGCATGTAACTATCCCATTAGAAGGTAAAGAGTGTCCAATGGAGATTGACACCAGTTCTTCTCTGTCCCTACTTTCCTGGAGCACCCTGAAGACATTGATTCCATCCATCTCCAAGAAACGACTTCAACCTTGCAATCTGTCTCTTAAAGACTATCAAGGGCGGAACATTCCAGTCATTGGAACAGGAAAGTTTGCAATTAACTTCCAAGAATTCAAAGGACATTTACTCTCTGAAGGTACTTTACCTAGTTTACTGGGCTTAGACTGGTTTGATGTTTTAGATCTTAAGGTAACTGGTATACATAACACTCAAACACAATGACATTGAATCATTGCTTGAGGAGTTTAAAGACATTTTCAATGAGGAATTAGGCCATTATGTAGGCTCCCCAATTTCTTTTGCATTAGACCCAGCAATAACATTTATCAGATTGAAGCCCCGACGTGTTCCCTTTGCATTAAAACCAAAAGTTGATAAAGAAATTGATAAATTGATATCCCAAGGGGTACTTGAGCCAGTGGACTATGCACTTTGGGAAACCCCTATAGTGACCCCGATTAAAAAGGATGGTTCTATCAGAATATGTGCTGATTACAAGAATATGTGCTGACTACTACTATATTGAATAGAGCCTTGTGCACCAGCTCAAACCCTGTGCCTGTCATTCAACATCTTCTCCATTCAATGGAAAAAGGGTTCCACATTTGCTAAGCTTGATATGACCCAAGCTTATCAACAGCTGCCTGTTGATGAAACAACCACTTTGACCCAAACCATTGTGACGCACAGGGGAGCCTTTAAATGTAAACGTTTACAGTTTGGGGTATCTGTGGCTCCTGGCATATTCCAATGCCTTATGGAGTGGTTACTGCAAGGTATCCCTGGCATCATACCATATTTTGACGACATTATCATCTCTGCACAAAACAAACAAGACCTTTTGCAATGTGTTAGACAAGTCCTAACTTTTTTCCAGGCCTCAGGCCTCAAACTAAAAAGGGACAAATGAAAATTTGGTGTGTCCCAAGTTGATTTTCTGGGCTATGATTGATGCTCATGGGATTCACCCTATAGATTTTAAGGTTAAAGCCATTAAAGAAGCACCTGTCCCTAACAACAAAAAGAAACTACAAGCCTTTTTAGGCCTCCTGAATTTCTATGCCTCTTTCCTTCCTCACAAGGCTTCCATTGCAGAACCGCTTCACAGGTTATTGGACTCACAAGCTCAATGGTCATGAGGCCAACCACAACAGGACTCTTTTGATGCTGTCAAAGCTATGCTATCTTAGTTCAGTGATGGGATTAAAAAATTTTACCACTGGTTCAGTGGGCATGTCTTGGTGGGTGCACTTTGCACATGTGCACACACTTTGCATGCGCATGTGCACCAAATGCACACCTTGCACAGGCACAGAGGCGTTCCAACTCACCTCCTGCAAGCCTGCACTCTCCCAGTCCCTTCAGCAGCTGCCACGCAGCACTCTACTGTGCCGCGCAAAGCAGCTGCACTTCAAAAGCAGAGGATAAATGTGAGTATGGGAGCCCAGGTGGGTAGGTGGGCCCAACAGCAGAGCAGCAGAGAAACCGGTTTGGTCTCTGCTGCTCATCACCACTACCAGTTTGGCAGAACTGGGCTGAACTGGTAGAATACCACCACTGTTATGGTTGTTATTGCATCTTCATTATCTTAATAACTTTTCCGCCTATTGAAATGTAACCCATACTTTTTGCAAAAAAGAATGAGAATGAGTTCTTTAATTACAGTATCTCAAACAAATGTAACCAAAATAACAGTCAATTTAACTAAAAATAGTTTAGAGTACATTGGGTATAGCAACCACAATTAGATTTAAACAAACTGACTCAACCATTTGTTACAGGAGTAACACAAGGGCACAATAAAATGGAGAAAAAATAATTGTATCCACCCATCACAGTCAATAGCATTTAAATCTACAAGCTGTGTGGGCTTGAAGATAAATATTTATTCAGGTTAATAGTGAGAACTTCAAATACCTTGGTTTCTGTCCCTGAATGGCAACTTCCTCATAGTTTGCACCAGTTTGAGTCCAGAATAAGTTACTTCTTCCCAAATTGTGACTTGGTTTGCTAAATCAGCTTGAGCTATACAGACAAAACGCAATTCAATATTTATGAAATGAAAATTCCAAAATTCATAATTCCACCTGAGGGAGATTAAATATTCTGAAAAACTTCTGAAAGCAAGACTTGCTTGAGAAAATCTAGGGTTAAAAATCACTAGGCAAGAGAATCAACTGAAGAAAATGGAAGCCATGTTAATCTTTTTTAAAAATCAGATTCATGCTTCTGCCATAAAATCAGATTGGGCTAAAAAGATTGCATTATAGAACCAGTACTATATGGAGCAAAAGTTGAGGATTGGTCTAAGACTCATGTTCAAATTCACTCACAGCAATTAATTTTGGGGGCTTGTCACTCTCTCTCAGCCCAACCTCACCCACAGGATTTGGTAGAAATACAATGAATTAATATTTCCTTGTTAACCTCCTGGAAGTCAAGGAGAAAAGATTAGGCATAAATAAATATCATATAAAATGTTACTCATGAACTCTGTTTAGAAGATCTGTAGTAGCAATCTGAAGCAGTTTTAAAAAGCAGTTTGTTTTCCTTTTGCTGTCGGAAGAAATATCCTTCTGGGTTCAGTTCCAAGTGGGGAAAAAGACACTGGAATCATGGAAGTTGCTTGGAAAGAAGGTTTAATGGTGGACATGATGAGTTCCTGGGCAGAAAAGGCATATAGAGAGAGAGAGAGACTCCCATGGGACCATTCAGGGCCAACTATATAAACTGTCCTTAGTCCCAGGCTTGGTTGAGCCTTGCTGGATGATGATGTAATAAAAGGGCTTTGGGATTCCTATTATGGATCTGCCTGAAAGAGGTGGACCTTTGTTATGTAGAATAGACTGGCTCAGGCCTTAATAGCCCATTGACAAAGGTGGGGGGGTTGAGTTTCTGCCACTCTGAGTTTCTACTTCTCTTTTAGGTGAAATATTCTGCCTTTTTAAATACATCCTAAAATATTTCATTTTTCTAGGAGCGGGGTGGGTTTTAACATCCAGCACTGCCATTCAGTCATTTATTACCTTTTTCTGAAGAAAAATGTTGGCCCTGTTTTGGCCAGAGCCATTACTGTGGGAGGGGGAGGGCGAGGTGAAGGGAAGGGTGGAGAGAAAGCAGGAGAACCAGTGGTGATTTAGGAGGAATGGTTAACAAGAAGGGAGCACACTGTTTACTTTCCCTTGTTTTTTTCTTAAAAAAGGAATAAAATGTAGGCCTTGGTAGGTGGTTGCAATTTGCCTTAATGAAGCTCTTTGTGCAGAAAAAAAGGCCCTGTTTACTTCCTTAAACTATTTGCAACTGTCCTCTCCCCCACATTCTACAAACCAAAGAAATGTCTGTGTACACGGCATTGCTTGCAACCAATAAATCTCAAAGTCTGGAGACATACTAAGCACTAAAACTCTTGCTGAAAGAAAGATAGAAAAAACAAGGTACTTTCAGAATGGTCCATCTTTTTTTTTTTATTAATTCGTTTTATTTAGTAATTAAACATAACCAAACAAACAAACACTGACATAAACAAAACGTAATCAAACACAAAACATATGTTACAGTCGAACCTAGTACGGCTAGGCTCATATCATTCATTGTCCATCATTTGTTAAGTCCAATTCAGAAAGTCTGTTAAGTCTTTTTCTTATCTAACCATCCATAAAAGTTATTCCAAGTTTTGTAATAGTCCGTTTCTTCCTTATTTTTAATTTCCATTGTCAATTTGTCCATTTCTGCGCACTCAATTATTTTCTTCGTAAGTTCGCTTCTGTTGGAGTTTCAGTGTTTTTCCACTTCTGTGCAAAGGCCATCCTTGCGCTGTAATAATATGGATCATTAAATAAAAGATTTCCTTGGATAGGTCTTATTGGTGATTCCCAGTAAAAAAAATTCTGGTTTGAAATTAATCTTTACATCACAAATTTCTCGTAAGCATTGATGTATTTCTTTCCAATATTCCTGGGCCTTTCTACAACTCCACCATATATGATAATATGTACCTCTTTCCTTATTACACTTCCAACAAAAGGAGGAAAATTTATTATTCATTTTAGATAGTCTTGTTGGTGTTATATGCCATCTATAAAATAATTTATACAGATTTTCTTTAAATGGAATTGCAAGGGTTATTTTTTATTTCTAGTCCAAATATTTTGCCAATCATTTAAAGCTATGCTGTGACCAAAATCTCTCATCCAGCGTATCATTGTTTCTTTGACTGTTTCTTCTTCCAATTTAGTTTGTAATAATACTTGGTATGTTTTTAATCATTTTACATCTGGTCCTAACAAGATTTCATCTAATTCCGTCCTAGTTTTGCTAATACCCAATTCCTTTTTGTCTTCTGCATGTTTAGCTTGGAGTTGTAGATAGGCCCACCACAGAATGGTCCATCTTGATAGGAGAGATAAGCTTAGGTCTGGTTCTCAGCTACTGAAATTTCTGGGACTCAAAAATGTTTCATATCAGATGGATCTGTTAGTCATGAACAAGTAGGCCATTTGTTTAATATGCAATCAGATGCAGATATTGTTAATATAGGAACAGGAGAGAAAGGGTGTAAAGGTCTATGCAGAACAAATAGTCTCCATATGCAAAAATCAAAGTCTCCCAGTTTGTTAAAAAGACTCCTCTTCCCCATCTGAGCATTGAGACCTATAGTAAAAGGAAGAAAAATTATTACCATTAAAGGTAGATGAAGTTTAGAGAACAATACTGTACAGCAAGAGTTTTAAAAAATATTTATTTATTAAATTTATATGTATAGGTAGTTTTTAACTTATGACCACAATTGAGCTCCAAATTTCTGTTGCTAGGAGGACAGTTATTGCAAGAGTTTTGCCCCATTTTATGACCTTTCTTGGTACAGTTCTTAAGTGAATCCCTGCAGTTGTTGATCATTGTGACTATGCAGCAAGAGCAGGGGTGGGATTCAAATTTCTTAACAACTGGTGCTGTGGGTATGGCCTAATATGTGGGTGTGGCTTGGTGGTCATGTGACTGGGTGGGTGTGGCTTGCTGACTGGAGGGTGACTTGGTGGTTACGTGACTAGATGGGCATGGCTTGTATGTAAATATTGTAAATATTTATGTAAATATTGAATATATATATATATATATATATATATATATATATATATATGTAGGTCTTGGTGTATTGGTCTTGTCCGTGTAAGATTGAGAATACCTTGGCAGCGTTTGAAATCTCATCCGTCATCTTCAGGCTGGTGTCTTCAGCTTCATTCTCCTGGAGAAGCTGAAGACACAACTAAGATGATATGAAGATTGTCAATCTCTCAATATGACACTTCTATTACCAGATTTACTACCATGAAAATCTGAATATATATATATATATATATATATATATATATATATATATATATATTTGTTTTAAGTAGATTTTCACGGGTAATATGTAGGTCTTGGTGTATTCGGGTCTTGTCCTGTGTATGATTGAGAATACCTTGGCAACGTTTCGACGAAATCTCATCCGTCATCTTCAGGCTGGTGTCTTCAGCTTCGTTCTCCTGGGAGAAGTGTGTGATCGTGGCTGTTTTTCCTTTTAAACTCTAGAGTTGGATGTGTTGTTACTTTTTGATTGGTTTGTGGAGTTGATGTATGCAGATTGGATGAAATTGATTTTGAGGGATCCAAACTTATCTCCAATACTGAACACTTCAACAAGAGAATAATTAGGGAAGCCATCGAAATGAAACACCCCATAACATGAATAAGCGGGATGATACTTCCGCCTACCAGACATCTGGAAACTAGCCTAATCAACAAGCGAGTCCCAGCCACAAAAACCAACACGGACCCAAATAACACATGATGCCACCACCAATCTCCTTCACCAGACTCAAACCCAAGCCCCCACAGATGATAGGCAACCACCATCCAGAAACCAGACCATGGCTGCAACACCAGCTGCTACACCCCCTCAACCCCCAAACTAAGCAAACTGACACGCTATAAACACATAGCCAGACCTCAAACTCGGAGCCAAACCAAGGCCCAGAATGCCACATCACAGCCTTCCACCCAGGATACTACATCACAGAACTCAGGAGATCACAACACAAAACATCAGGAGGTTGCAGCACAGACAACGACCCAGGAGATTACAGCACCACACCCAGGACATCACAACAATAGAACTCAGAAGGTCATCACACAGCCCATTACCCAGGTCGTTACAACACAAAAGGCTGAGAGACACACAGCCAGCACCTCAGCCACACAGGGTCTCAGGAAAAAGCCATCCAATCTGCATACATCAACTCCACAAACCAATCAAAAGTAACAACACATCCAACTCTAGAGTTTAAAAGGGAAAAACAGCCACGATCACACACTTCTCCCAGGAGAACGAAGCTGAAGACACCAGCCTGAAGATGACGGATGAGATTTATCAAAGCGTTGCCAAGGTATTCTCAATCATACAGGACAAGACCGAATACACCAAGACCTACATATATATATATATATATATATATATATATATATATATATATATATTCCTTATGTTTTGGGTATTTATATGTATGGTATTTAGGTTTCTTTTATATTTTCCCACGTAATAGTTGTGCTTTTTTAGCGATGTTTCAGCAGAATCCCATCTGCCATCTTCAGGCTTGTGTATTGGGTTCTTTATTAATTGTGTATTCCATGGTCTGATCACTATCTCCTATGGCTGGTCTTCCAACAGGCGCCCCCACTGCTGGGATGAGAAGCCACTTAGATGGTTCTGCCCCAGACGCCTGATGGACCCTGAGAGGTTCCAGGTGGAGCTGGGGTTTTCCCTCTTCCCTTGCCCACAGCTCTGCCGAGGAGCTGGCGGTTGCCTGGCAATGGGCGTCGGATGCCCTTGACAGGGTTGTCCCCATCGTCCCCTCACACGCCATGGATCCCGGATGGCACCTTGGTATGCCGAGGACCCCGGAGATGCGTTGTCGAAGGGTTTAGAGAGCAGGTGGAGGTCCACCCGCTCTCAGTCGACCGAGCCCAGCTAAGAGCCTATATTAGGACTTACCTGGTAGCTATGAGAGAGAGAAGGTCTTATCTCTCCACTCTCATAGCATCAGCAGATAACGCCCAGCTGCCCTGTTTGGGTTACCCGCTCTCTCCTTATGGGGGACCCATTTGCGGAAGGGCTGAGGAGTTTGGTCAATATCTGTTGGATAAGATCGCAGATTGGGCGGTTGTCCTCTGATTTGCAGTGGTCTGAGGAACGGATACAAGTAGTCTGGTCAGTGTGATCTGGGATGAGTTGATCCTGTTTCTGAGGATGAAGTGGACAGGATTATGCGGCGTCTGAGCTCCACCACATGTTTGTTGGACCCGTGTCCTTTCTGGCTGACTTATACCGCCAGGGAGGCCACCTGCGGTTGGCTCCAGGCAGTTGTCAACGCTTCACTAAGGGAGGGTGTTTTTCCCTCCACCTTGAAGGAGGCGGTGGTGAGACCCCACCTGAAGAAGCCTGCCCTGGACCCGACCATGTTAGACAACTTCCGTCCAGTCTCCAACCTTCGCTTTTTGGCGAAGGTTGTTGAGAGTGTGGTGGCTCGGCAGTTTCCACTCTTCCTGGATGAAGCGGACTACCTGGATCCGTATCAATCGGGCTTCCGACCCAGTTACAGCACGGAGACGGCATTGGTCGTGCTGATGGATGAGCTCTGGAGGGCCCGGGACAGGGGTTTTTCCTCTGTCCTGGTCCTATTAGACCTCTCAGTGGCTTTCGATACATCGACCATGGTATCCTTTGCGGCTCGGGGTTGGGAGTGGGGGCACTGTTCTTCAGTGGTTCTCCTCCTACCTCTCGGGGTGGTCGCAATTGGTGTTGGTGGGGGGGTGAGGTTGACCTCAAGGGTGCTCTCTTGCAGGGTCCCTCAGGGGTCGGTCCTCTCCCCTCTTTTATTTAACATCTACATGAAGCCGCTGGGTGAGATCATCCGTGGTTTTGGGGTGAGATTCCATCAGTATGCGGATGATACCCAGCTGTACATCTCCACCCCAAACCAGATCAGCGATGCCCTCTCCCTGATGACCCGGTGTTTGGATGCGGTATGGATCTGGATGAGCGGAACATGCCACTCAACCCGCCAAGACTGAGTGGCTGTGCATATCGGCATCTCGCCCAGTCAGGATTGTCCATCTTTGGCCATAGGGGAGAGGTGTTGCCCCCTGTGGATAGGCGCTGAATCTGGGGGTCCTCCTGGCTCCGGCTTGGAGAGCAGGGGGGGGCCATTTTTTTCCAGCTCCTTGACAGCCCTCCACTGTCAGTTACCTACCTCTAGACTCGACTACTGCAATGCTCTCTATTTAGGACTGCCCTTGCATACCATCCGGAGATTGCAGCTGGTGCAGAATGCGCGGCGCGGGTGGTGATGGGAGTTTCTCGATTCTCCCATGTTACTCCCCTCCTGCACTGCTTGCATTGGTTGCCGGTTGCACTCCGGGTGAGATTCAAGGTTTTAGTTTTAACATATAAAGTCCTGCACAACATGGGTCCTCAATATTTAAGGGAGCGTCTTCTTCCGATATCGAATGCCGGCCGCCCTGTGCGAGCACATAGGCAAGGACTCCTCAGGGTCCCGTCAGCGGGCCAATGCCGGCTGGCAGTCCCCCAGTGGCGAGCCTATTCTGTCGCGGCCCCTGACCTTTGGAATCAACTGCCCTTGGGGCTCTGCCTGGCCCCTGACCTCCGTACCTTCTGCCGTGAGTTAAAGACCTGGTTATTTGACCAATCCGGGCTGTGACCCCTCCTTGGGGGGATAGTTTTAATGTTAATTATTGCAAATTTGTTTTTAGGATTTGGGCTTGTAATTTAGTTTAATCATTTTTTAAGTATTTATTGTCTCTGTTTTTTTCAGTTGTGAGCCGCCCCGAGTCTTCGGAGATGGGGCGGCATACAAGTTCAAATAATAAATAAATAAATAATATTTCAGGCTTGGCAGCCTTTGACAGTTTGAATTTGGTTCTGGCCCTGTGTTTTATTTGAATGGTCCTCTTTTCATCCCTATTGGCTGGGAGTCTAGGTCTGTGTTCATTGGTGCTCAAGTTGCTGTGTTCTTGATTGGCTGGCAACATTGTGTTTTGTGTATTGGGGGCATGTTTGGGTTGGAGGTATTGAGGGGATTGTTTGTGTCCAGGTGTTTGTTTGCATTGTGGTATAGAGATCCTTTTGTTTGTCAGTGTAGTCTGGTGATAGTCATCTCTTTTATTCATACTATTGATAGTCTGGTGGAGTCATCTCTTTTATTCATACTATTAGGTTTTTTATCAATTTCTATTGCTTCTCTGATGATTCTGTGGCTGGGGTTTTCTATAGGGGCTGTGGTTTTGGTGCCATTGAAGTCGATGCTATGGCCTGTGGCTTTCATATTTTGGACTAGTGAGGAAGTGTGTTCCAGCTTTTTTTTATTGCATTCTTGTGTTCTTATAAAAAAGCTGGAACACACTTCTCACACAAATCTCTAAAACCCTAAAAGCAATGTAGCAACCGGGAATCAACAAATGCATACTCTTCCATAGGAGCTACACCCATCTTACTCAAAGGCTTGAGTGAAGAGCCTTGTCCTCAAGTATCTCTGAGATGTCAGAAGCAGGGGAGCCTATAGGAATGAGACTTAAGTCACAGGGAAAGATTTAGCTTCCTTATTTTACACTAATCAGGTTGATCCAAAAGTAGACCACATCTTCATATGAAAAGAACATTCGTCATGTCAGATGGGTCCCCTGGAGTTTCAGGTAAGTAGAAGATATGAAGGCAGTATTGAGTAAAAACAACTTCTACGTTTACATTTAAGCAATAGCTCATCATGACTGGCAAAGAAAATTAAAACAAAGGCATTATTTCTTTGCCACCTCTGCATTTATATGACCCTCTTGACCTTCTCATATTTTTGTAAAGAATGTGAAACTGTTATTAAATTGAATATTCCAAAGTTACAACTTATAGAATATGTCATTATTGCATATATTTGCTTTGAGTCATGTGAGTGACAATTGTTCCAGGTCACTAAAGTGTCTGTATGTCTGCTTATGCATGTTATTGAAACTTACTCAACAATCCATAGTTTAAGGTTGGTAGCTACATTTATATCTGACTACATAGCTCTTCTATGAAGAACACAGTTTTGTAGGCAAACCAGTTGGCTTCACATTCATTTTTTAGCATAGTGCTTTTTATTTGGACATTATGTCTTAAATAACAGCAAACTTACCATCACTCCATCTATTTCTGACATAAATGTTTAACCTTTCATACTTTAGGACTGTCTTTGGCTTTGTCCCTGTGAGATATTTCAATTTATTATGGAATGTTTTCCACTATTGTCATTTCTGATGTTTAGAAGTAGCTTAAATTTTTTTGCAGATTTTTATTTCCTCTTTTATAATGTTCCCAAGACAGAGATTCAATATGATTCTGAGCCATGAAACCACATCTCGTATATCCCTCTTACTTGGCTGGTTAATTGGAAAACTAGGTCATTTTAAAAATGTCTTAATTTAAAAATAGAGAATAACCATAGCAACAACATAACTCATTTGGACAGTGAGGAGTTGCTATTCTTTTTACTTTTTCTTTTAAGAAGTATATGATTTATGAGTGATCATGCCTCAGAAGTATCAGTGTCATGCTTTTTTTTTACAATATGTCTTTTATTTGCATTGCCATGCAACTGTACTTTAGCAAATAACAGTCTGGAAGAATGAACAATCTAACAGACAATCCATGAGGCTGAAACTGACATTTCTTTGGTTACCTTCAATGTTTTGTTTGATTCATTTTGGGTTGTTTGCTTTGATCCCCTTCTAGCAACTTGGCATGGAATGATTCTAGAATAAATTAATCAACATATTCACTGGAAATACAGTGTTAGCAAAAATCTAGCATGAGCAATGATGGCTTTCCAAAGGGTCTTATTCCAGAAAGCTGCCTTTAAGTTTCCACAAGAATGGATCCAGCAAGACACAAGTATGAAAGTTAGGAAAACTGGGAATTTAGGTCTTCCCCTTAAAAATGTAAGCCACAGCACATTCTAATGTTGTAATGCAGCCTTTAACTATGTCAATGTTTTTCAATAGCTTTTGCTGATAGGCTGATTAATAATAATTCTTAACTGATATGTTAGTTAGTTGGCAATTTGCTTTAATATAAATAGAAAATCATCACAAAAATGCTTAGGTTCCAAACTCTAACCCTGCAAAGAAAGGCAAAAATTGCCAAAGTGAGTAGAAAACTGCATGATGGACTTGTTTTAACTTAAAAAAAATCTATTTGTTGCATTTACTGTTCATGAACTGGTACAGTGAGTTCATAGTCTTATACTCAGCTGTTGTAATTGTTTCTGCATCTTCCTCCAACTGTTATTTAGGTGACCCTCTATCCCACCCAAGTTCTACTCAGTCAGGCCTTGCAGTGGGATAGAGACAGGTAGGCTTTTACCTTTCTAGCCAGGGAAGAGGATGCAATTGGGGAGCAGTCTGTGCCTGTGAAAATAGTTCAGTTACAATTAAACCACAGAATTTCAGTTCAAGTATCTAAAAATAGAAGAGGCAGATGTAAAAGATGACCAGGCTGAGCCTGAGGGAGGGGTCAAATGCATTATCAGTCATGAGTGCCTGCATGTCCACAACAGAGCTAAGTCCAGCCGACCTTGAATTCCTTTCTATCCTTAACTACCACTAATTTCCTTTGACCATTAGTAGTTCAGATTCTTGTAGAGAGCTTAACTTGCAATAAAACTTCATATTAGCCGCCCTGAGTCCTTAGGGAGAGAGGGAAGCATACAAGTCTAATAAAATAATAATAATATCCATTTGAACAGCCCGAATCTTCTGATTTCCCACATTAGAACAGGAGTGTCAAACTCAGGCGGATGTGTCACATGCTGGCCACCCCACCCTCATTTTAGTGAAGGGGAAAAATCATGATACATCATATGACAACAATGTGACGATGTGAGTTTGACACCCCTCCATTGGAGCACACTGATAAAAAGCAATAAAGCATACAATAGGTTATTGTAAGATTACATGTAAGATTCTTTTCCTTTTCCAACAAGAAAGTTTAATAAGTTTAATTTCAATTACCAATTTACTATCCTGAACCATTTTTCTGAATGCAACCACACTACTGAATTCTGACATCTCCCATTTTTAGGAAAAACACTTTATAGAAGTTATATTGCAGTGAATATATTAACAGTAAACCTGAGATCTAATACTGACATTCTAATTCTTTAGGCTAATAAATACCCCCCAATTTATTTATTTATTTTGCTAAATTTTGATCTTGTCAATTGAAAAAGAAAACAAAGAAAGCAAAACTATTGCCTTCAGTTCATGTTTTCATGAGTGCAACTGAAATTATTCCTAAAACAACTTGCAGAAACACTTTCATTTAAGCAAATTCTTCTTTTCTATAGTAGCAATCCACTGAAATATTTGGCCTGGTTTCTATATTTTTTTATTCATTAATTTTAGGCCAGGTATTTGCTGGATATTTTTCTGGAAAGGCTCTTGAAATGGGTTATTGTTCAAACAAATTCTGAACAAAAAGATCACTCTTTGTCACGAAAGAACAGCTGTAATCTAGAGAAATAAATCAGCACAATGAACTGCTATGGTAGTCTGAACCATAGGTTTTACTCCACCATTAGTATTTTGATAGCATCTGTCCTAATGACCATGGCCAGCTTTTATTGTATACCTGTAATCATCAGTCGCCCTCAGCTCACCAATAAGTGCTTCTATTCTGTTTGATTCTGTTGGTTTTTAATGATCAACAGGGTTTGTTTATAATGATCAGATTAGCTGTTCTTTAATCATTGTCTATTGTTTCAACATGTGAGAGGATTTCACAGCTCATTGACTGTGCTGACTCGCAATCTGCATGGAGAAAACAATGTTGCAGCTCATCAAATGTAATCAGCTACTAATTGAAAAGAAATGGAATTTTACAATTATGTGACACCTTTCAACTACACAAGATCATGCAGACTTACAAGAGCAGCATGCCAGGAACACTTGACAATCTCCCAAGCGCTGTCACCTCAAAGGTGGGACTGAGCAGCTAATTTATACCAGCACACCCTGCCAAAAGTACGGTAAAGTTGGAAAACACAAAGCATGTTACACAGACATAGAGAGAGACATAGAGAGAGATCACAAAGACATCAAAACCAAAATCAGAAATAGCGCACACACCTACGCACAAACACACAAAGATTACCTTTCTGTTCAGATAGAATACTTAAGGAACGTTTTTAAGTAGAGGCCAATTCTTTAAAGGACAATTATTATTATTTTTAAGAGAAAATAATTTGTTTCCAAAAATTATTCTACATCCTTTGAACATGTTTGTGTGGAACAGTGCAGTGGTTTATCAGAAGTTTTTTGATCAACTGTATTTGAAACTTCATGAGTGACATCAAACATTGCATCATTAGACTGCCTGATGTCTCTGCTCTCTGCTGTTCTCCATGCCCCCATATTTGCTTCCAAAGAGAGTGAATCCCTTGAGAGAAAATTTAAGGGGAATTCCCAGTAAAAGATATTTCTCCCAACATCAATAAAATACGTTAGCCAACATATATATATATATATATATATATATATATATATATATATGTAGGTCTTGTGTATTGGGTCTTGTCCGTGTAGATACTCTCAATCTTACATGGGACAAGACAATACCAAGCATATATATATATATATATATATATATATATATATATATATATATTTGTTTTCGTAGATTTTCACGGGTAAAGGTAAAGGTAAAGGTATCATACATCTTACATCAACTCCATCAACCAATCAAGAAGTAACAACACAGCCAACTCTGGAGCTTAAATAAAAATATATATATACTTATAGAAGAACGAAGCTGAAGACACCAGCCTGAAGATGACGGATGAGATTTCGTCGAAACATTGCCAAGGTATTCTCAATCTTACACGGGACAAGACCCGAATACACCAAGCCCTACATACCTATATATATATATATATATATATATATATATTCATCTATGATTGTAAGCATGAAGCCTGCAGTATGAGTGACTTTGATAATGTGGAACCACACATCCACAAGAAGACTTTCTTCCAGCATTGACAATATCCTGATGAAAACTGACATCAGTGAGTTGGTAGGACAGGTTAGACTGCAGTACTTCTATGCTGGATTCTCATCTACTTCTGACTACCTAAATTGGACACAGTGTAGATTGAAACTATTTGCTTTGAGGAAATACATCCCATAATTCCTTCTCATTCATAAGCCACTGTGCATAATAACAGAGTTTTTAAGATGGGTGACTATATAAATATTTTAAATATATAAACAGAATAACATTTTATAATGTAAATTGGGGTGGAATCATTCAAGATTAACCATAAACCACAGGTGTCAAACTCAATCATGTCACATGATGTCACATGATGTATCATGATGTTTTTTGCCTTTGTGGAGCCAGGGTGGGCATGGCCTGCATGTGATCCATCCAGCCCGTGAGCCACCAGTTTGATATCCCTGCCATAAACCTTTGCAATTTCATCTGAACCCCTTCATTTTGTATCGGAAAAACATATTTCACCACCTGACATTTGTTAGGAACATTAAGTAGTAATAGTTAAAGGCATCCATTGAGGTAAGTCTGAAATACTTGATTTTGAAATTCCAAGGTCAAATTTTACAAAACTGAAAAACTTGCTGGATCTTGAACAGTTGAATTTATGAGGAAATCATATTTCCACAAAATTTGTAATCATAATTCTGCATTCTTCCTTTTTTCTTATTCTTCTCTGTCAGTTTGTAAAAGTGTTCTTCTGGATGTGTTTTATTGCAAATAAATTATGGAAAGAGTTTTTACTCTCACTGGTATTTGATACATTTTAAAGATAAAAATAATCAACTATATGTTCCAAGCAATTATTTCAAACAATGTTGTAAACTAACTGTGATTTCTTGGATCCCTATTTTTCTCAAAGCCCTAATTTTAAGGGGAAAATTGAGCTTTTTGCTACCTTATCATGTTATTTTCTACTTTCATAATGAATGTTTATTTAATATTTTAACACATATTCTTATTCTTTCATTGCTTTTAAAATAATGAGGAATAAATGGAAAATAAGAATACAAAAATAAAAATACATGCATTGTCAAGGAAGAAACAGAACATGTTCTTATTTTAAAAAGTGAAAAAATAGAAGAAAAAAGACAATATACATTTTATCTGCAAATAGTTACAATTCTATATATAGTTAGCTAATGTAAATGTTATTCAAGTACACATATATTTCTAATTTATTTATATAACTATCATATTTTAAATACTTTATTTTGTATAATTGAGTCCCATAAAGTCTTTCTCTATATGGAATTCCCACATGAGTAACAAGTGCAATCAAACCTTTAATCCATTAGGTAAAAAGATTTACCTTTATACATTTAAGCTACTAAGCATAACCATACATTTATTTTTCCAATGCTGCAATATGATAAAGGAATGGAGATTACATTTGCACTGTCTGGTTGTCAAATTCAAAGTCCTAGGTATGTAGTTCTAAAGAATGGAATAATCTTATCTATGTGTGTATGCACATAGTATGATCCTAGCAGTGGTGGGATTCCATTTTTTTACTACTGTGGGCATGGCAAGGGAAGGATCCTGTAAAATCTCCAGTCAGAGGCGGTATTTGCCAGTTCTCCAAACTACTCAAAATTTCCACTACCGGTTCTCCAGAACTGGTCAGAACCTGCTGAATACCACCTCTGGATCCTAGTATGATCACTGTATTGGCATAAAAACTTTTATTGCACAATAAAAACCCCATTGAACAGCTGAGTTCTAGCACTTTTAAATGGCATGCAAATGGAGCTTTGAAAGGAAGAATTGCAGTGGATATAAAAAGTCTGGACACCCCTGTTAAAATGCCAGGTTTTGAAATGTAAAAAATGTAAAAAAAAATGTAAAGCAACAACAGAGGAAGATAAATCACTTCGGATTTTCCCTACCTTTAATATAACTCATACAGTAAATCTACTATATCCCCATGCTATTCTTTTTCCCAGGCACAATTGTTCTTCTCCAGTTACCAGCAACAATTCAGTATTGATATGCTGTGTCTTGTTTTCCTTTTGATTGAAACCTGTTGGATGAGAAATTAAAACGAAGCAAAGAGAGAGAGATGTAGAGCAAAGACAACACATCTTCCTCCAGTGCAAATGCGTCCTCTGATTGTGACGATTCCTTTCCTCCAATTTTGCCACCTCTCCTTATAGGATTACTTTATAACTAGCACTGATTAAATGAACCTCTCCAGAGGAAGTGTATGTGGGAAGCACTATACAATAACAGAATAACAGCTGGAAGGAACTGTGTATGTCTTCTAGTCCAAACCCTTGCTCAAGCAGAAGACTCTATACCATTTCAGACAAGTGGCTGTTGTGTCTCTTAAAAAAAGCCTGTAATGAAGAACCATAGCTTCTAGAGATAAACTGTTCCAATGGTTAATTGTTCTCACTGTTAGGAACAGAGGTGGTATTCAGCAGGTTCTGACCAGTTCTGGAGAACCAGTAGTGGAAATGTTGAGTTGTTCTGAAAAATGGCAAATACCACCTCTGACTGGCTCTGCCCCATCTATTCTCTGCCTTCTGAGTCCCAGCTGATCGGCTGGGTCTTCTTTTGTAGCCCTACACAGGAAAACGGAGCTGGAAAGCAGGTTAGTGGGGTGGGGGGGAATGGGATTCTGGAATAACCTTCCCTCAGGAGTGGGGAAGGAATGGGAATTTTGCAGTATCCTTCCCCTGCCATGTCCACCAAGCCATGCACACCAAGCCACCCCATGCCCACCAAACCATGCCCACAGAATTGGTAGTAAAATTTTTTGAATCCCACCACTGGTTAGGAAGGTGGCTTCTCTCCTTGATAAGTTTCCATCCATTGTTTCTTGTTTTGCCTTCTGGTACTTTGGAAAACAGGTTGACTCCCTCTTCTTTGTGGCAGCCCCTCAAACATTGGAACACTGCTATCATGTCACCCCTAGTCCTTCTTTTCACTAGACCTGTAACTGTTCTTCATATGTTTCAGCCTCCAGCCCCCTAATCATCTTTATTGCTCTTTTCTGCACTTTTACAGTGCCTCTACATCTTTTCTCTATAATATGGTGACCAAAACAGGATGCAGTACTCTAAATGTGGTCTTACTAAGGCTTTATAAAGTGGCATTAGTATTTCATGTGATCCTGATTCAATGTTTCTGCTAAGTTTATCAACCAGGAAGAAAGTGCCCAAACTTTGTTGTGGGCAGTGAATATAAAGATTGTTTTTTAATGGTGAGGTGTGATTGTTAAATAAAAATTTGGAGAGCAATATTGTTCCCATTGTAACCTCTTCAAAAAGACAATGTGCAGCTAATAATGCAAATGAATGAAGCAATTAGAATTGGGGACTTGTGCAACAGGACTGAGACTGGTTGCAAGGAAGAAAGGTAAATCATGTTAAGGGAAGTGGGTTTTATGACATGGTGTTTTATGCTTTTCCTTAATTGAGCAATATTTAAAGTTGAAGATTCAACATCAGATAGCCTTGAAGGAAGCCTCTTTTTCAAACTGAAAATGAACATGCTAAGTAATTTCCCCCACATTCCAGGCAGTATATTAAAAAAAAATAGGGGTTAGTCTGCTAGGGAGAAGTGCTGCATTGCCTTTGACCTTGTCTGCAAGCTGATTTTCCAGAAACCCTTTTTATTCTGAGAACATCTGATGAAAAAATGCATTAACAATGCGTTCTGGTCTATATCATCGTGCAGCACCACTCATCTTTAAGCAGGAATGAAAACAAAATCTTTGATTCACACTGCCATGTTCTTTGTGTTCCCATGGTCTTTGGTCTCAGTTAATCATCTTATCGGGAGGGGAAAAAGTTGGAATGTCACCAGCTTTGCTAAAAAGGGAGATCATATTCTTAAAAGAAGTCAGACAGAGCTCTTTTACTCTTCCTTTATTGTTTGAAATTTGCACTGAGGCCTAATTACCAGCTTGCTGAAAATGCTACTGGCAGATGAACAAATGGATTAATAATGTTCCCAAGATGCCTGCTTGGCTTATAAACATTGTCTACTACTGTGTTTCAGTCAAGTGATTATCAAATGTACTCAAATAAAATCTAACAAAAGGCACTCTAAATATCACTCATTATTTGCTCTCCACAATTTCTCATTTGGTTAGTTAACATCTTTCATTTTTCACATCTATAAACTTTAACAAATATATTACAAGAAAAGGCTGCCAATGAATAATGCAGAGTTAGGCAAAGACAGAAGATGAAAACTGTAGAAGAAAGGTGTCAGAGCATATTAAAGAAGCTAACAATATCTTAGGACAGGCTTAGAGTCATGAGAAGAGAACAGGCAGTTGAGAAGGGAAAACTAAATAACAGCTTTATTTCAACAACATCTGGAATCATATGCTTAATCATCAGTGTGAGGCTGTCATCTTAAAAATCTTACAGTACTGTTCGGAGATTGTGTGTTACATCCATTTAACTTATTTGCTATTAAAAATAAATGCCACTGCTAAATGATGAAGAACATTTCCAATGCTGCCTAAAATAACAGCTTGAAAACTTGCTTTCTAATCATAACAGTACTGGAAGAATGGAGAATTGGTGCTCTCTGAGCTTGGTTATTTGCTTGAAAATGTTTCATTACCCAACTAGATAGTATCATCAGTGTGAGTGAATTTAGTATTTGCTGCCTGGTGTGTGTGTGTGTGTGTGTGTGTGTGAGAGAGAGAGTGTTGGTTTCCTGGACAATATTGGAAATAATTAATTAATTTACCCAACTATTCTGCAAGAATAGCAGAGAAGCAAGTAAAAAAATTCTGACAATATATGTAGCATATTTTCAATTCTTATCTAAGTTCTGTTAAGGATTTTAGGCAAATTCAAAAACTTTTAAACAAAGGCAGTAAGTTTGAATTGCATTTTGTATGGATTTAAAGTATACGACTTTGATATTTTACAATGGATCAAACACAGTTACATCACTGAGATATATTTACTGTTTTGCAATTTTCAAAAACTCTTATAAGATTGGGACTACTCCAAAGATCTTTCAGTGTCTCTTTCTTTCTTTCTTTCTTTCTTTCTTTCTTTCTTTCTTTCTTTCTTTCTTTCCTTCCTTCCTTCCTTCCTTCCTTCCTTCCTTCCTTCCTTTTTTTTTTCTTTTGGTGGAGCCAGGAATAATCCCATGACAAAAGAAAAACATAATATATCTGACATCAGAAAAAGAGGAAGAAAGATTTATTTTAAATACCGCCTATAAAAGACCAACTGCATTGCTGAAGATTATGAAAGTTAGTCATAGTGTAGAATCTGCATTATGACAGATCGAGTGGAAGGCTTATTTTTAAAAGGCAGAATCTTCTGTGTCAAAGCTTCCATTGGATCTATGCCTAGATGCTCTGGTGTTCTGGGAATAGATGCTGCAGTGATTCTTCCTACTCTCACTTTCCCTATATCACACTTATTTCATCCTCAGAAGTCAGTGGGTTGGTTTTTTTTTTTGAAGCCTATATTTAAGCAATAAGACATGACAGGCTGTTCATTTCTAGAGGATTATTGTATCCTTGGGTGGTGTCTAAGCGGTAGGCTTTCCTTTAAATGTCTTTTTGCTATTATGAAATGGAATTTATAAATCAAAATATGGAGTGGCGGGGAGGATGTCAACCCCCTGCACTTACAGGGCGTTATTGACATAGGCATGACATCACTGACAGTGAGTTAGAAAGCTCCACTTATATTCAGACTTTTAAAGCCATTTCATAATTTATAGGGCACCAAGGAAAAGAACGTTGCCTTCAGAAATATATGCCAGCATTGCAGAGATTATCTTCAGAAGACACTTTAGTTAATTGATTTTCAAAAATGATCATTTCATCTGAATGCTACCTGAACTAAAGCTAAGACACTGGAAACGATCAGCATTTATGCTGAGTTTCAGTGCAAGCAAGCAAGAAACTAACACTGTAATTCTGCACAGTTGCTGCTAATATGTAACTGAATCACCTGTCAAACTATATTCTGCAGGCTTCAGTGACTTGACTTCACACCCATATTTTTATTTTTAGATTATATTTCTCCATTAAATAATTAGCAGTAAATTAATTCAGCAATTGATGCTAGTATGAAGCAGATTCGACATTAAAGAATAGTTTGACAAAATTTCCTTTCCTTTTTCCTTTTTCCTTTTTAATTCTTTCTTTCTTTCTTTCTTCTTTCTTTTTCCTTTTATTTGCTGGATGAAAGGAAAACCATTTCATGCTTGCCATACCCTAAAGTTTTGCCCTCCATTTTTTTCTATAAGTACATTATAATTAGGTAATTTTTTAAAATTACATTTATATCCTGCCCTTCTCCAAAGACTCAGGGTAGCTTACAATTTTTGGGATACAACCCAATGCGCTCAGCAATAGTCTTCATTCCATTGTATATGCCTGCTTATTACTAAGCGGCATTTTTACAAAGTCAGCTTATTGCCCCCAACAATCTTGGGTCTTCAATTTACCTACCCCGAGAGGATGGAAGGCTGAGTCAACCTTAAGCCTGGTGGGATTTGAGCCTGCACTAATTGCAGGCAGCTGGAACTTAAGTGCTAGGCATTTAACAGCCTGCACCACCAAGGCTGTTAGTGGCTATTTGTTAGTGGTGTGTGTTATTTTCCAGATCCCCATTACTACATAAAGGAAAAGTAGTAAAAGAACTTGATGTTAACTTTGATCTTTTAAACAAAAATAAAATACTTGAGAGATAAGCAGTTGACTCAACAGAAATTTAGAGATAATTGATAGTTGTTCTTATGCCTTGCTTTTATTCCAATGTGTTTTGACTTAAAAGTACAGGATCTTGTATATGTAGGTTTGAATATAATAATCTTCCATTGTAGCTTTCAACTGAATATGTCTATTTATAAATTCATCTATCCATAACATATAAACACATTCAACTTCCATGAAGATAACCTTTGGAAAGTTTAGACACTGAACTGTTTACTTGATTTAGAATCAATTATGTTTTTAGAGGTGTAAGCTAAAATTAAGACACATGCTCTCTAGTTTTATCATAGGCAATTTCCTTTTGACCAAAACTTACTTATCTTACAAGCTTATATAAACCTACACAGGTTGCTGACCTCATCAGTGCTAAGCATGAACCCAACTGATGTTTTGTTTCTTCCTTGTTTTTATTTATATGTGATCTAGTTTGAGGGTTTAAGGAGCATTCAGCTCTGAAAACTGTTTAACAATGAAAGTTTCAAAGTAATTAAAATTCATGACATACAATAATAAACCTGAAAAGATAGTTGTATATCATGATCTGAGAAGATGCAAATAGTTAAGCATTCCTTATTCTTGAAAAAGAATTGAACTTTTTCACAACAAGCTTTGTCCTTTTTGGATTTTTTTTCCATTTGATTTTTCATTAGGTTGTTTTTCCTGAATTTCTCTAAACACTCTTGGAATTTCTGCATGCAAATCAATATTCTGGCAATAAAACTATCAATATTGCATTGTCTCTTTTTTGTCTCTGTCCATTCTTGATAAAAAGCAAGTAATAGAGGCTGTGTCTATAATAATCTCAAAGGTGCTTTTTCAAAAGGCAACTGGACTGTTTTTTCCTTGAGGAGGAAGATGTTCTGTAAATAGAACAGTAACATCTTTACAGTAACATCTGTAAAAAAGATATTACTGTATTTTACAGTAAGTAACTAGAAAATCTTACATACTTTAAGTGACACACTTGATAGAGATTGCATTTTTATTCCCATTAATATCATGCTCATACCTGTTGGCTTGGTCATTTCAATTTTTTAAAGGCAAAACCCACTGGGAGAACCTTCTTTTAAGGCACTTGTTGATGTTCTGCTCAAAAGAAGTTCAACATAAGACGTTCACACATAAATAAGGCATTGACAAGCATTCTAGGAGAAAAAAAATCAGTTATTTCTCTGATAGCTATTGGATATGAAAAGCTAAAATGTAGGACAGAATGATTTATAATTATTTGTAACAAGATTAACTATTCAGAGTACTACTGCTATTTAAAAAGGCTCACTTCTCATGGAAATATTTCATCTCCCGCATAATTATTTTAAATGAATTACTTTTCAAATATTTAGACAGGGATATTACATTCTCTAGAAGTTGAATTTCAAGTGCACAAGTGAATTTTATTTATGATTTTCTTACAAGTTGCTGAAATTCTGGGACTGTTTTATACAGCCACTTTATCTATCTCCATGGGGCTCTAGGCAAGTAAGTCTTGGGCTACCTATAACCCACCTGGTTCCACAATGATTATTGGATGTGTATATGTTTCTGCATGTGCATTGTAGCTGTACAAATTATTTCAGGGGGTGCTTTGCTGGTAGCAATGTTAGTTCATACCTCAATCAGCCTATCAGACCTCCTGATAGAAGTGTCTGCTGGGTTTACACAGGCAAGCTAAGGACACACACACAGAGAGACACACACAAACACCTGGACTCCTGCCCTAAACTGGTGAATCTTCAGAAGGACATCTTTAATCCTTCAAGGAGTATAAATTTCTTTCAGAATAGCCATGAGTGAAGATGAATATGAATATAGATCAGGCTTATGCCATCATTTGGAGGGACCTTTTCTTCAGTTATTGGCAATATCATAAGGATGGCCTGGTGACATCAATTTTTATGCTTTGTCCTTGTGACATTTGTCTTATTATGATTTACAAAGCATTATTCCCGTTTCCCTGCAAAAATACCTGCCAGCTACAACAGAAAGGAAAATAATGCCATATCAACCTAGCATAGTGATGTGAGACCATATGCTACAATTTAACTTATTTTGCTTCCTTTACTTTGTTAAAATAACAGAGGAATATGTGGGTGATCCATGATTAGTCAAAACCCATTTTAAAATGAAAGATCTAATTCGCCATCCTACTCCACTCTCACAGAAATATTTGCTAGGCTGAACTCTTCTCTAAGGCTTATGATTTTTAGGACCTAGAACTGTGTATACCTGAATATTGGTCTACACCTTGATGGGTAAATATAGTGGGAATCCACAAGTAATCAAGGAATGGGAAAAGTGGGGGAGATGATCCAATGATGGGGGAAGAAGATAAGAAGGCTGAGGAATAAAAACATTACTATTGATGACTGGGGCTGCACAATTCAATTCAATTCAATTTAACCTCTGGCTCTTGTATGTGCTTGTCTCTCAATCAACTACAAACCTAGAGTCATTTGTAGTTAAGTAGCTAATAAATTCAATGTACAAAATCATCATTATGATTATCATCATCCCCCAGTGAGTCACTATTATACTGTACAGGTACTGCCATGTTTAGTAGCCAGACTTTGGAAAGGACTTGATAGGTAGACAAAAATGCCAAATCCAGTCTGAACATCTGGCAAGCTGTGTGATAAACCACCACCATCATCATAGTACGTCCAGCTGCCTTATCTCTGTCACCTATCTGGAAAAAATAATGCCATGGTATGAAGAAGCAGGGAAATTGTTCCAGTGGTGGGATTCAAATTTTTTACTACCAGTTCTGTGGGCATGGCTTGGTGGGCGTGGCTGGGGAAGGTTACTGCAAAATCCCATTCCCTTCCCACCCTACTAACCTGCTTTCCAGCTCCGTTCTCCTGTTCAGGGCAACAAAAGAATACCCAGCCTATCAGCTGGGACTCAGGAGGCAGAAATAGATGGGGGCAGGGCCAGTCAGAAATGGTATTTGCTGGTTCTCCAAACTACTCTGTCTGGGACTGTAGGGGATAGGGTGGGGTTTGCGATCCCCACGGTGATAGGGAATGGCAGTAGAGGTATGAACAGGGGGCCATATCGGACTTTGGGAACACGCTCCCGCTGTCTTTGAGTGGTGGCATGCTCTGACCCCCTTGTTCCTGCCTGCTTCTCTGGGAGTTTGGAAGATCAGGGCTCTGGGCTCAGGTCTGTCTATTTGAATGCCAGGTCCATGATGAACAAAGCTCCCCTCATCCGGGAATTGATCAAGGAGGAAGACGCGGACCTGGCTTGCATTACGGAGACCTGGTTGGGACCAGAGGGAGGAGTCCCTCTGTCAGAGTTATGCCCACCAGGTTTCCGTGTGCTGCACCAACCTCGAGCCCAGGGTAGGGGCGGGGGAGTGGCTGTTATGATTAGGGAGACCCTTTGTCTGAGGGAGACCACTGTCCCTCAGATAGGCAGGTGTGAGTATCTCCTCCTGAGGTGGGGCCCTGGGGGGTCAGTTGGGCCTGTTGCTTACGTACCTTTCACCCAGCTGTGTGACAACGGCCCTGCCTGATCTACTCGACGTCCTATCAGAGGTGGCGGTTGAGTTCCCCAGGCTTATTATGCTGGGGGATTTCAACCTGCCCTCTCTGGGTGGGGCGTAGAGGATGGATCAGAAGTTCATGGCTTCCATGATGGCCATGGACCTGACTCAAATAATACAGGGTCCGACTCATGGTGGAGGCACATGCTCAACCTTGTTTTTATCCCGGGACAGTGGCTTAATGCTCTGGGTGGGGGATTACCAATTATTCAACCCCTGTCATGGACCGACCATTATCTCCTATGGCTGGCCTTCCAGTATGCCACCCCTCATTGCTGGGAGGTGGAACCGACTAGGTGGTTCCACCCCAGGCGCCTAATGGATCCGGAGAAGTTCCAGGTGGTGCTTGGGTTGATTCCTGCCTCCCTTACCAACAGCTTGGTTGAGCTCCTGGTGGATTCCTGGCATAAGGCTGCGTCCGGGACTCTTGACTGAGTTGTTCTTTTGCGGCCTCTGACCTGGTGTAGATCCCAGTTGGCTCCCTGGTTTTCCATGGAGCTCTGGGAGATGAAGCACCGGAGGAGGGGCCCAGAGAGTAGTTGGAGGTCCAGCAGGTCCGAATCTGACCGATCGCAGTTAAGAACCTATACTAGGTCTTATCTTGCTGCGATGGAGCAGCAAAGTATGCTTACTTCTCTGCTCTCATTGTGTCCGCAGATAATCACACAGCCACTCTGTTCAGGGTCACCCGTTTCCTTCATAACCAGAGGATGAGGCAGGACCCTCTGTGGTGGCAGGCTGAGGAGTTTAGTCAGCATCTGTTGGACAAGATCGCTCAGATTCGGGCTGGTCTGAACTCCGACTGGTTAGAGAATGATGGGAGTGGAGCAATGGGTCTTATGGATTCCATCTGGGAAGAGTTTGACCCTGTGACTCCGGATGAGGTGGACAGGATCATGGCGAAGCTGAGTGCTGCCATGTGTTTATTGGACCAGTGTCCCTCCTGGCTGGTTTACGCTGCCTGGGAGGTTACACGAGGCTGGCTCCAGTCAGTGGTCAACACTTCTTTGAGTGAGGGATCCTTTCCTTCTGCCTTGAAGGAGGCAGTGGTGAGGCCCCTCCTCAAGAAGCCTGCCTTGGACTGGGCTATTTTGAACAACTTTCATCCTGTCTCTAACCTTCGCTTTGTTGCGAAGGTTGTTGAGAGCATGGTGGCCTGACAGCTCCCGGGGTTCCTGGAGGAAACTGATTATCTGGATCCATATCAATCGGGTTTCAGGCCTGGATACAGCACTGAGATGGCATTGGTCACACTGGTGGATGATTTCTGGAGGGCTTGGTATAGGGGTTATTCCTTTATCCTGGTCCTATTAGACCTCTCAGCGGCTTTTGATACCATCGACCATGGTATCTTACTGCGACGCCTCAAGGGGTTGGGGGTGGGAGGCACTGTTTTACAGTGGTTCTCCTCCTACCTCTCGGGTCATACACAGGTGGTGTTTGGGGGGGTGGAGATCAGCCCCGAGGCCCCCCTTTGTGAAGTACCTCAGGGGTCAGTTCTTTCGCCCCTCCTGTTCAACATCTATATGAAACCGCTGGACGAGATCATCCGTGGTTTTGGGGTGAGGTATCATCAGTATGTTGATGATACCCAGCTTTTTATTTCCACCCCAAACCACCCAAGTGATGCCCTCGACATGATGTCCAGGTGCCTGGAAGTGGTACGGATCTGGATGGGGAGGAACAGGCTTCAGCTCAACCCGGCCAAGACCGAGTGGCTGTATGTACCGGCATCTCGGGTTACCCAGGATGTTCCATCTTTAGTTATGGGGAGAGGTGTTGCCCTCTGTAGATAGGGTGTGCAACTTGGTGTCCTCCTGGATGCACGGCTCAGCTTGGAGGATCAGGTGAGAGCCGTGGCCAGGTGGGCATTTGCCCAGGTTCGCCTGGTGCACCAGTTGTGACCCTATCTGGGCCGAGATGCCTTTCATATGGTTACTCATGCACTCGTTACCTCCCGTTTAGACCACTGCAATGCTCTCTACATGGGGCTGCCCTTGAGGACCACTCAGAGGCTTCAACTGGTCCAGAATGCAGCTGCAGGTTGTGATGGGAGTATCCCGATACTCCCATATTACACCCCTCCTGCATGAGCTGCATTGGTTGACGGTTGCCCTCTGGGTGAGATTCAAGGTGCTGGTACTCACCTATAAAGCCCTACATGGCTTAGGACTGGGGTATTTGCAGGAACCTCTGCTGCCAGCAATGACTTCCCAATGTCCCGTGTGCTCCCACAGACAGGGCCTCCTTGGGGTGCCGTCGGCCAGACAGTGTCAGCTGGAGACCCCTAGGGGTAGGGCCTTCTCTGTGGGAGCACCCATCCCGTGGAATCAGTTGCCCCTGGAGCTTCGGATGGCCCCTGACCTTCAATTCTTCCATCGTGGCCTAAAAACATGGCTCTTCAAGCTTGCCGACCTGGACTGATGGAGGGGGTGAGATTTTAGTGGTAGTTTGTCAGTTTTAAATTGTTATATTAGGATGTTTGTTTAATTATTTTTTAATGTTTGTATTGTATGTTTTATTGTTGAGAGCCGCCCTGAGTCCTTCGGGAGATAGGGCAGCATAGAAATCCCAATATAAATAAATAAATAAATAAATAAATAAATAAATAAATACTCAAAATTTCCACTACTGGTTCTCCAGAACTGGTCAGAACTGTTGAATACCACCTCTGAATTGTTCTTCTCTATCTTTCCCAGAGTTGCCCAACCTAAATTTTCCCTGTAATAGGTTGGCTGTTCAACTGGATTGAATTATGTGTGCCTTTGATGCTCTTTGTCATTTTTTTTTAAGAAATCTTTTTCTAGTTAAAGGTATTGGGGTTCATTTTTAATGTGTGAACTACCTAAAGTTTCTGTTAGGTTTTAATATGCTATGGCTTGAGAGTAGGTTCCTTTCTTATTCAAATGTCTTTTGTAGGCTTTTGTTTTGAACAGAAATATTTTGGAAGCCAGTCATGGGGTGCAAAAGCCAGTTAAATCATCTGCAAAATGGGGTGATATAGCATTTATCTATGTCAGTTTAGCAGTTGGGATTGTGCTCTTTTGCTGTAGTTTGGTTTGATTGGAAAATTTGTATTAGATACATTGAATGGAATAAACAATTCCTGTCCTTTTTTTAAACAAGAAATAATATAACATAAATAATTTCTACACCTGAGAGATGATCCATAATTGGCTTTTTCTGTTATTCCATTTAATATTGAATTCCATGTGACATTCTAATATATCTTAAATATTAATTAAGAGTGACCTGTAGAGATTCTCAGTCATCCAGGTCATGGTTGT
This sequence comes from Naja naja, assembly GCA_009733165.1. Taxonomy (NCBI): domain Eukaryota; kingdom Metazoa; phylum Chordata; class Lepidosauria; order Squamata; family Elapidae; genus Naja; species Naja naja. The sequence goes on from CM019148.1 coordinate 268,014,976, forward strand.
CCAAAGGTGCTATTTTTTCAGGAGACAACTGGACTTTCTTGCTTTTTTCTTTGAAGACATTTCACATCTCATCTAAGAATCTTCTTCAGCTCTGACAGGATAGTGAGGAATGGAAGGAATTAATTAAGAGTGCTTGAACTATATTTTGTTTCTTCTGTCAAAAATTTTTGCCTTAAAGATCCTGAATCTTTGAGATACATATGTGTGTGTGTGAGAGAGGGAGGGAGGGAGGGAGGGAGGGAGAGAGAGAGTATGTGTGCATGGACACAGACCCATATATAAAAGTTTTAAAAAGGAAAATAAAAACTAATATAAACTAATATAAAGTAAGAAGGAAAAAAAGAAAAAGAAAGAAATCAAAGAGAAAGCATCATTACAGTTTCCTTTGGACGCTGCTGAATATATCATCTCAGATCAAGAAATTATTTATTTATGCAATTTATCTACTGCCTCAATCCTCAGAGATTATAGGTGGTCTACAAATATTAAAATAGCAATCAATCAAATTACATGTTAACATCAAATTACATGTTAAAAATTCAATAACATTTTTTTTACACACACATACCCACCCACATGTTTATAAGGGCCTGTGTTTTTAAAATCATCCCTGAAAATCTTCAGAAAAGTCAAGTGATGTATTTACCAGCTTCTGGAAGGGCCATAAGGATGAGAACATCCTTGCCTCAAGGCATCAACTAGGATGGAGCTGCTACTTTGAATATTCAATGACAAGCTTTCTTTTACCAGGCTCCTCTTGGTAGACAGGACTCCTTCATGATCTCTCTGAGGTGGGTGGCCAGACAGTATCTGGGACAGGAGGATACCCAGATTCCCAGGCCCTTTGACTTACAGGGTTGGAAAAGTAGTAATCAGCACCTTAAATCAGTGGCTGCCAACCAGTGGGCTGGGGATCACTGGTGGTCCATGAGAAAATTTTGGTGGTCCACGGAGGAATGTCCCCTCCAAAGTACCCCCCAAGCAATTAATCCAGGCTGTGTGAGACCACAAGGCTGTGCCAACCACATGGCCTGCCCACCCCCTGGCCCCCACCCTTTGGCTGAGCGTAAACTTTACCTTGAGTAGAGCCATGCGAGCTGGAACTGGAAGGTAAGACCAACAGCGAGGGAGGGAAATCTGCCCCAGAGTGACTTGCTGACGTTGGTGGGAAAGTCAGTCCCATATTCCAGAGCTGCAGTAGTCACAGGACTGGCCCTTTGGTCTTCCCAGAACAGCTCCTCCAGTCCATGGCAGGCTGGTGGAAGAGCAGCTGCTCTGGGATGACCAAAGGGCCAGTCCTGTGACTACTGCAGCTCTGGAATATGGGACCGACTTTCACACCAACGTCAGCAAGCCACCATCAGTCAAAATTCATATTAGTCGTCCATGGGATTTAAAATTATGAGTTTGGAGGTCCCTGAGGTCCAAAAGGTTGGTGACCCCTGCCTTAAATGGCATTTGGAAATATCCTGGCAATTCCATCTACAATATAAGCGCATCACAATGGCTTAGCTTTCAGACATGATGATGTTAATAATGTGAATGCTTTTGCTGTACTATGTGTTGGGAAAAATTAATACACACATAATAAACCAGAAATAGCATCCTCCAACATGATTGCGCATTTTGCAAGGGGTAAATTGGTTATCCAATTGCACTGGTCAATAGAAAATTGAAATTTGAAACTTGCCTCTCCTTATATCAAAAACAAAACAACACATTTGTATGCACATGCCAGGCGACTTTCCTAGAAAGCCCCTCGGCATACTGTGCCAAAAATGATTACACCATTCATTCTTATTCATTAATTAACACTTCATTAAGTAAGTGTTGATGCCAAGAATCAGTGTGAGCTAAACATTTATTTTCTTTGAAAAAGGAAGGGGGTGGAGGATAAGTATAGTTCTCTTAAATTAGAATGGGAATGCACTCATTTGATCAGAATGCTATTAGGAATCAACCAGTGAGAGACCATCTCTGAATAAGCTGGTGTGGGCAACTGAATAGAGTCCAGAGTAAGTCACACAGGATTTCTTTTTCCTTTATTTATGTACAGGAAAACTGCAGCTCAGCTGAAATAACATTTGTCTTATTTTGCAAGGCAGCCTTTAAGATTACCTCTTGTTCTTGGCAATTTACTTACACTGTTTTTGAAGCACCATTCTTCTTTCCTCTTAGCCATCCCAGTTTTCTTTTCACCGCCATGTGATTTTTGCCAGTGACATCACAGTGCTACGTCTCCTGAGATGACATCATGATGGACCAGGCTAGCGTCTAGAGAAAGGAAAGCAGCAGCAGGAAGAAGAACAGTGAGGGGAAATAAAAGTTTCTTGTCAAATGGCAATGTGCAGACTTGGGAATATTTAAAATAAATAAATGTGCTATTTGGGAAGACAGCATTACATTAAAGAATGGTCAAAGGGAATGCGGTTTTCAAAATTTGCCCATTCAGCTCCATGTTAAGAATAGGAGACAGAAAAAGAAAATAGATCTTCAACATAAGCAGCAGTTCAACCTTACAAATCCCTCTCTCTTTCTCTCTCTCTCTCTCTTTCTCTCCTCTCCCTCCCTCACTTTCTCCCCCTCTCTTTTCCTCCTTCTCTTTCTCTCCCTCCCTCCCTCTCTCTCCCTCCCTTCCTCCCTTCTCTCCCTTCCTCCCTCTCTCTTCCTCCCTCCCTCCCTCCCTCCCTCTCATTCTAGTCAGATAAATACAGGTAGTCCTCAGTTTACAACCATAACTGAGCCCAGGATATCTGTTGCTAAGCAAGACATTTATTAAGTGAGTTTTGCCCCATTTTCCAACTTTTCTTGCCACATTTGTTAAATGCATCACTGCAGTTGTTAAGTTAGCAATACGGTTGTTAAGTGAATCTGGCTTCCCCATTGACTCTGCTTGCCAGAAAGTTGCAAAAGGTGATCCCATACCCTGAGACACTGCAACCGTCATAAGTATAAGTCAGTTGCCAAGTGTCTTAATTTTGATACTGTGACTATGGGGATGCTGCAGTGGTCATAAATGGGAAAACAGTCATAAGTCACTTTTTTCAGTGCTGTTGTAACTTTCAGTGCTGTTCTAATTGAATGGTCAGTAAATGGACTGTTATAAGTTGATATCTTATCTATTGTTCACATTTTAAAATTGTGATCTTTAGGGAGGGAATTTACAGCAGCAAATTAATTGCAATCAGTAACAACATGCTTGAAAAATGGATTTCAGATGAAAGAAGATCTAAGTCCAACATTGGCAACTTTAAGACTTGTGGACTTCAACTCCCAGAATTCCCTTGACAGCCATGCAGGGAATTCTGGGAGTTGAAGCCCACAAGTGTCATGCCCCTGTCGGAATCTGATTTGGAGGGGGAGGCTGAACAGCTGACAGGGAGTGGGAGTGTGGCTCTGTTGGCTGTGGAAGAAACTGGGGAAGGGCACAGTCCGGCTGGGCAGAGCAGGGGAGAGGAAGAGCAAGGGAGAGAGAATTTAGAGGAAGACCCAGGCTCACCCCTTCTTCATCCTAGGGCATGCAGGGAGGAATGGAGAAGGGTGCAACGTGAGTTGCATGGCTTATGGGGGAGGAAAGGGCCCTGATTCCCTTCATTAGCTGCAGCTGGGAACACAGTGTTTAAAAAGGGAAGCTGCGCGCAGTAAGTTGTTAGGAGCAAATTGTGAATTTATCTTGTATTGTTGTGGGTTATCTGTGTTCTTGGCGTCTTCCCAACTGCGTGAGTTTTGCCATGCTTTCAAATCTGAAAATCTTTCTCCTGCTCTGTCAAGCTAATTACTGCAGCTTTGTTTGTTTGGATTTTGGGTTACAGTTTGTATGTACCTTCTTTTGGACTGAATTTTCTACAGTTAAAGGCTGTTCCTGGAAGAGTTTTTCTCCAGCTGAAGGTAACCTGGAAATTGGGGGCAAAGTTGGTGATAATAAAGGGACCAGGGGTGGGATCCAACAGAGTAACTACAGGTTCAGTGATATACAATGCACACTGCGCGCATGTGTAAATCTTTGTCAGCTTGCTGCCTGGACAGCTGAGCAGTGCTGCGTGCAGGGAAGCAGCATTTGAAAAAGCACCTTTTTCCTGCTTTTTCAACTGCAGCTGTGCCTCGAATGGCAGCTGAGGTTGAAAAAGCAGGAAATAAAGGTCAGGTAAGAGCCCGGGTGGGCAGATGGGCCAAAACAGCAGCAGACATAGAACTGGTTCTATGTCTGATGCTCTTCAGAGCTACCAGTTCTACAGAGCTGGGCAGAACCAGTAGAATCCCACCCCTGAAAGGGACTCTTCTTGCTTATTTGACTGTGTTGCCTTTGTGCCATGCCCCAGGTCATCACAACAAGTCTTAAAGTTACCAAGGTTGGACACCCCTGATCTAAGTAATTAATTAGGAATGATCATTATTATACAGCTACAATTTTGGACATGTTTGAAAAACATAATAGATAAATCCAATACAAATGATATTCATTTCCTTTGTGATTGTTACAAGTTACCTTTCTGTGCAGGGCATGGGTAGTTCAAGAAGTCCCTTATTACTAGTCCTGATCTTTGCTATGCACTTTGCACTGGTCCAGAGAAGTCTGTTAAAGTTTGAGACAAATATATTTGGACCTGGACATGCATGTATTCCTTTTGTAGTCTGTAACTTTGCATATAAATTCATTTATTTTGCAATTAAAACCATGGTAACTCTTGCTAATGTGGAGTAAACTTTAACACATTTATATTCTGTATGATTATCACCTAACTGGTTGTGGGTATAGCTAAATTTCCAAGGTAGCGGAAAAATGTTATGGTGCAGGCTGCACCCCTCTTGTAGAGTTTATATGATGTCAAGTTCACACAAAAGGGATCAGGCTTACACTGTGATGCTCCATGTACCTTCTATCATCATCACTCTCAGAGTTCACTGCAGTTGGACCGCCAATAAATTTAAATGCATCATAATCACCACTATCGTCATCACCATCATGCTGATTTTGACACATGTACTCCAGAGAGCAAACTGCCCTCTGGTGATTTACAACAATCAGCATATTACAGGTAATGACATAAATTAAGCAGCATAAAACAATAAGTAATCAAATGCTATCAAATGTCTAACTTCATGAGCCAGAAGTCTCAGGTCACATCTAGTTCTTTTCATTCTGACTGCAAATGTGCAACTACAAGGAAATGTTTCTAAAAGCTGGGTCTGGATGAGGGGGGAGGTATAATGACTTAGTTATAGAAATAACATATTTAATGACTTTTCTGTTAGAGGTCAAAGCATTTGCTCTTCTAACAACTTTCAGATGAGAGCAATGGAAGGTAAAAGGCTAAGTTTCCCTCAGCAAGACTGTATGAAACATTTACTGAGCAAAAAGGATGGCAATGTGTTTTTTCCCCACTACTGTTTTATGTCATGCATAAATGGCTTTAAAATAAAATAAACAGATTTGAAACAGAAAGCAAATTAAGAGATCTGTAAAAGGCCTAAGCCAACAGGGAGAGGAGGAATCCTGCCAATATGTCATGGTGAGATTAATAGTTCAGTAACCAGTTGCATCCTATTAGGAGCAAATATTCCATTTCCTGTTTTCAGCAAATGCTTAGCCTTTTAAATATTTTTTCAACTTGCTTTTTTCTTTAAAAAAATCTATCCAAATGAATTGTATCACCTATCATTTCAGCTTATTACATGTGATAGTTTAGTAACTGATAGTATATTTTGCTCATCACTCAAGTTTCAGTATTTATTGTTGCTGTTTTTAGTTGTGCGCCGTCCCAAGTCTTTGGAGATGGGGCGGCATACAAGTCCAATAAATAAATAAATAAATAAATTATTCAAGAACTATCAATTATAAAATATCATTATTATCACAACATCCTTTAATTTCTTACTCTACTTTCTAACCAACCATAGAATAAATCCCAAATCTTATAATACTCCTTTTCTTCTTGCTCTCTAATTGCTAATGTTAATCTACTCATTTCTGCACATTCCATTATTTTCTTAATCACTTCCTCCTCCATCAGAATTTTCTCATTTTTCCAATTTTGTGCAAATGCAATTCTAGCTGCTGTTAATACATTAATAATCAGAAATGTTATTTCTTTACTATAACTTTCAGGCAAAACTCCCAATAAAAATATCTCAGGCTTTAAATCTATGTGTTGTTTTATCATTTTTTCCAACCATGTGTATAATTTAGCCCAATATCTTTTAGCTTCTGTGCATGTCCACCACATATGGCAGTATGATCCAGGTATCATACCCCAAAACTTTAAACTTAGACTTTCTACTACTGACCTCAACCCTTTCCTAAGAGGTCTGTAGGGGGCGTGCATAAGTGCACCAATGTGCCTACCGTCCCTGTCCTATTATTTCTTTTATTTTTCTTATATGTATTCATTTCATGTATTTATAACTATGTTTATCCTTATACTTATTATCTTGTAAGTGATTGGCAAATCAAATAAATAAAAATTAAAAAAAATCTGATGACATTTCGCCAATTTATCTTTAAACATTTTTGCTGATCTTGCCAGGGATAAGTGCCACCTGTAAAACATCTTATACAAATTCTCTTTATAGGTGGCTGACCTTGTTAATTTATAATTTCTAGTTCATAATTTCTGCCATTTATCCAAATTATCCCATAACCAAAAATTTTCCTCCAAGTAATCATCATTTCTTTAACCTATTCTTCTAGTTTCACTCCTAATAAATAGTCATATAGTGTTTAATCATCTTCTCTTCTGTACCTGTTAAAATTTTATCTAGCTCAGTCAATTCTTTATAAAACCCATCTGCCTTATTGTCTTTTTCATATCTAGAATGTATTTGCATATATGAATACCAATTCATATTCATCCCTTATTCATCTAATTCTTGTTTTGTTTTGAGTTCACCCTTTTCATTTAAAACATCATTATATCTAACAATATGTTCCATTTTAAAAACAATTGGATACACAAATGCCTCCATTGTTGATAACCAGACTGGTATTTTCAGATAGTGTTTTCCCTTTATTTTCTCCCATGTTGACAATAGAGCATTGTTTCCGAAAGTAACCATGTGCCTTACTTTACTTATACCATAAAAATGCATGCCAGCCCAATTGTAAATTGTGCCCTTCCAATATTAACAGCCTAGTATTTCTTAAGACAATCCATTCTTTCATCCACATCAATACCACAGCCTGATAATATGTTTCTCAATTGGGTAGTCCAAAACCTCCTCTCATTCTAGTATCCTGCAGCAGTTTTAATTTAATCCTTGTTTTTTTTCTCTGCCATATATATTTCAACATCATTTTATTTAAGTCCTCAAAGTATTCTTTCCCTAACTTTATTGGAATTGTCTGGAATAGATATAATATTTTTGGTAATATATTCATTTTAAGTGTTGATATTCTCCCTATCAAGAATAGTTGATTTTTCCATTTTTCTAAGCCTGTTGCAATCTGTTGTTTTAATCTATAATAGTGATCCTCCTTAAATGTTCCACATCTTGCTGTCAGTTGTATCCCAAGATATTTCACTTTTTTTGTGATCTGGATATTTAATCTGTCCATCAGTTTTTTCCTCAGGGCAAGATAATCTTGAGTTTCTTCAGCACCTCCTCCTGTCTTTCTGGGCTAAGTTCATTTTTCCTAACAGTTGCTACATGTTTTATTCATGACTGTCTCTAAATTCCCATGCAGGCTGCATCCAATCATTGCTAACCAATATTCTGAGTTTAGGAGACACTTCCAACAAGCCACTCCTTTCTGCCCCTTGGGGTCAGGATGACTTTTCAAACTTGACTCCACCCTCTGTCTTCTGCTTATGACTGAAGAAAGAATGAAAAAGGAAAAATATAAATAGAAGTAGCTGTCAAAGAATGAAGAAGATCAAAAGTTATTTAGAAGAATGTTATTTAAACTGAGAGGACTAAATCAATTAAGAGCATATGCCAAAGGTGAAATGGGGAAAATATCAAAGACAGAATAAACCAATGGGTAGAGGAAATAAAAATGGAGGAAGAAAGGTGGCATTCCTAAAAGAAAAGAATGATAGTCCTCCAATAAGAGTCCTCTTGTATTTGAGGAAATACAATAGGAAAAAAAATGTTTTGGCACTAAAAGGAGTTACAGATGTAAACCCCATTTGAATAGGAGGTAATTTTCTAATCTCTTTCCTTTATGACTATCCGATCAACTTTACATTGCTCTCCAAAGAATTCGTTTTGCATTTTTCTCCATTGTATGAAGAAATGCTGCTCTCCTCTGGATCCAGGACCTCAGGGTTTTATAATTAAAAAACAAGGGCTAAAAGCAGTAAAAAAAAGTGAATGATTTTCAAAGTGTGTCAGAAGCTGAATTACACAATTCTATTTCAAGATGCATTGCATTTCCATTTAAAACTAGTAATTTGTGACCAATTTAGGTCAGACAGCAGCAGTAATGCAGCTCTGTATCATAAAAACATTCTATTTTTATCTATTTTTTTAAAGCCCCTTTGCCTCCACTTACCTCCTCATTATATTTATGCTCACTAATTGATTCTCTAAGGCTCTGGGTTCTTATTTATTCATGCAGGGAGGATGAATGAGGAGTAACACAATCAAGTTGGATATGTAACTGTTCCCAAAGCCTTTTATTATTTCTGAAAAGGAAAAAAACCCTCTCTATACCAATCAGATTGTCCCATCACACTTTATTGCTTTCAGTTTAAACAGGATACCATCCAAATAGACCTTGGGCTGGCTCATACATTCATGTTCCACTGCAGCATAAAATGTTGCTTTAAATGTATTAACAGAGCTGACAAATTCACGTCCTATTCAGTAAGATATCAAGTGCTGGAAACATAAACACCATCCTTAGTTGGTTGGTGTTGACATGTTTATGTGAAATAGCTCTCCTCCTCTCTCTACACTGCTCCTTTCTCCCAGCGTGCTCCTTTAAAACTGACAAGGGCTAAAGTGGAGAGACAGTTATGGTGGGTTTTTTCCTTGGAAAAGAATTTGGTGGGTTTAAGGGCCTTGGTGGTGCAGGCTGTTAATAGCCTAGCACTAAGCTCCAGCTGCCTGTAATTATTGCAGGCTCAAATCCCACCAGGCTCAAGGTTGACTCAGCCTTCCATCCTCTCTGGGTAGGTAAAGTGAGGACCCAAGATTGTTGGGGGCAATAAGCTGACTTTGTAAAAATGCCGCTTAGTAATAAGCAGGCATATACAGTGGAATGAAAGCTATTGCTGAGCGCATTGGGTTGTATCCCAAAAAATTGTAAGACACCCTGAGTCTCCAGAGAAGGGCGGGATATAAATATGAATTAATTAAAAAAAAGTCAAGACTCCCAGCTCATCGTCCAAGCAGTTTTGTTGCCTTTTGGCTACTATTTTTATTTAAGCAAATCTCATAGGAAAAGGACCACCAGTAGTGATGATGTATCAACGTTTAGTTTTATTTTGGACAAGAATATGGCTACTATCGTAGCAGGATGGCTGCCAATAAGTACTGTATCTCCCTCAAAAGGTGAAAGAGGGGATGAGATTCTAATCATTCCCAAATTGCTCCACCATTCCAGAAATTCATCCCATCCTATTTAATAGCAGTATTACTTAGACTTATACACTGCTTCACAGTGCTTTACAGCCCTCTCTAAGCATTTTACACAGTCAGCATATTGCCTCCAATAGTTTGGGTCCTCATTTTACTGACCTTGGAAGGATGGAAGGCTGAGTCGGTGAGGATTGAATCCCTGATATTCAGCAGAATTAGCCTGCAATACAGCGCCACCACATTTCTTAATAGAAACAGGAATGGAATATGAAAGGTTGCAAATTCAGGAGAGAAGAAAGTTTTAGTTTTCTGAGATAAACTTTATGGCTACTAGGATAATGTAACAAATCCTGAAAAGCTGACGAAATAATTCTCGAGATTATTTTATATATAGTGCAACAAAATGATTGAATTGAATTGATTGAATTGATTGAAGGCAGAGTTGGGTCTTTGTTCTCATGTTTTCTTCTTCCTCTGGACTCAGGATTCTTTTCTCTAATGACCCAACTCCTTCATACAATGGTTTGGCTTCCTCCCATGATCTCAGAGTCTATTAGGCATTCCATCACATCACATCCTTCAAGATGTAATAAAAGTGTGGGAAGCCAGAAATACTGCAATCCCTTGTACAGTGGAAGACGGGAAATGTGCATGAAATTTATGTTCACTATGTAATAAATAAGTGCAAGAACTGTGCATATCATCAAAAAGGACTTCTTCAATATTTTCTTCTTTTCTGAAAGAAGTTCAAAATCAAATTCTCTTTCATAAAGTTAAGTTAGAACTAGTAGGAAAAATGCAGGAGGAATCTTCAGCTCAGCACTACCTGCATGTGGCATAAAGAAATTTTCAAACTTATTACCATTCTTGTATAATTGATGGAAGCTTTCGTTAAACCAGGAACCTTTAAAAGGTTTACAGATTGAGAAACAGAGACCATAATTCATACAGTACTACTGTCTAGTAGAATTAAAAGTGTAGCAATGCAGTGATGGGATTCAAAAAAATTTACTACCTGTTCTGTGGGCATGGCTTGGTGGGCGTGGCAGGGGAAGGATACTGTAAAATCTCCAGTCAGAGGCAGTGTTTGCTGGTTCTCTGAACTACTCAAAATTTCCGCTACCGGTTCTCCAGAACTGGTCAGAACCTGCTGAATACCACCTCTGTAGCAATACCTCCATGATAAAACAACTCATGGATTTTTATCTTGTTTTATTTAAATTGTGATAAACTAAACAAAAAGCAAATGCAAATATAATCAACAGCATTAAAGGATCATCAAGTATAGCCTCCAAATTTCATTTTGATTAAAAAAAATAAAAACTGTAAAAAAAGTTATTGGGGATGGAGGAGCTCAGAAATTATGTTACAACTATGAGCAATTCCAAAATCACTGCTTTGCTCAAAAGTTTTTTTCCTTTCTCAAAAAATACAAATTCAAACATTCAGTTTCAACTATTCAAGGAACGATTGAAACTACTTCCAGACAGTGTTGCCAGAATTCATGGCAACTACAATAATACATGGTTGTACTAGAAAATCACATATATACCACTTTAGTGCAGGCCTACAGAAAATAGTATTTTCATCTCATTAAGAGAACATATCCTCATCAAATTAACACTGTATAGCTTCAATGCTGCTGCATTTAATCTACATGACAAAATATAATGGTAGAATATGTGCTTCGTTGTGCATAGATTTTCTTGCCTGCTAAAGTTTATGGATGGATCATTAACAATTGTCCATTTTTTATCTTGTGATCTTTTGGGGGGTCCACATATGCCCCAACTAATTTTTTTTCTTTAATTTGTTTAATTTACATAATTGTATCAAAATCTTCTTCCTATTCTTCCTTTGATTTTCTATTCATCTGGGTCTTGCATGTCATCATTAGCAAAAGCACACGAGTTAATCCATGACATTTCCATATAATTGGATCTTTGTTGTAATATAAGCGAAAAAAGCAATAATAAAAAGAGCCTTTGGCTTGAGAGCAATACCATCTTCAAACAACACTGAAGGTCTGATAAAACTGAGTAGAAAGAAAGTCTGTATCCTCTATTCAAAGGATATAATGCAGCCACAAGACTTGGCATATATTATTATCAAAATATAGACACCCTTTATTGACATGGATATTGCTAAAAGTATTGGAAACACATGAAACTTTTTTTTAAAGTTATGAATCAGAAATTTACTAACTACCAAAAAGACCAAAATTTTATATCACTCACCCTTTCTGGGGCTGTCCTACGTATGAGAATCCAATACATTTTGGCATCTCAACCTGGAACTGGAAGGATACTATTCTGGAAATCCTGGAAAACTGTTAAAAGTCTATGTCAGAAATATTGCACTCAACAGAGTAATAGAACATACCCAGTATGAGATAACTTCTAATATTACTATGGCAAACTGATTTGAAATTAGGCAGTTTTCAAAACTGTTGTAAGATGATAAATACAAGTTTGCTGTTCTCTGCGTGTATATGCATATATGTGTTTTTGGCTTCCTGTTTTTTCTCTATCTATTCATCTTTGAACATATGCTACAAATAACTGTTTAAAAGTTGGACAGTTCGATGGCTTTATTTGATATTAACAAGTTATTTTTGTTTTGTTTAGATTGGGTCATTGAGAACATTTTCTTGAGATGCAATCATTATTTCTGGTGGTTTTTAGATTGAAGGGATTGACTTAAGGAGATTGACTGAAGGAGACTAACTTAAGGAGTTACTTTATTCATACCTGTTTGGGCTTTGTCGTAGGTTCTGAATGATAGGCTGTTGATCTTAACAAATTGAATTGAATAATTAAAATCCATAAGATAGGTAGCTGTGCACAATAGGCATAAGCAAAAGTCCATCTTGCAGAGAACTTAGAAACCTGAAGTATATTTCATCAGCACTCTCTCTGAACATTAAAAGTATTCTATCATTTGAGAGTCTCTTTTTCCTTTCTGGTATTTTTAGCACTAAATCAACAAAGCTGTTACTGTCATTTTTTCAGTCAGACCGTCATCTAGTGGGAATGCAAAATTATACTCAGCTGCAAACTATTGACACTCCCCTTAACAAAAATGATTTTAATAAATCTTTACATTTAGCTTCTGAGATGAGAGAGAGAGAGAATCTTTACCATGAAATATACAAGTATGTAAGTGTTTTATGAAAAGTTTTATTAACTTTACAAAAGAAGAATTGGCAGCGAACCATGAACATCCTGTACTTCTAACACGTGGTTATAAATTACATGTTCTTTCCAATAACATCTGAAAGAGAGACTGTAATTTAAATTTCAAAACCACTTGGCATACCTACTATATAGTGCTGACATGAAGTAAAGGGAGGATCTGGAGAGACTCAGACAAAGAGTGAAAATATAAAGACATCCTTAGCTTAAAAAGCTGCTGATGAATACAATTCCTTTCCAGCTGGACAGGGATCAAGTACTTGCTTGTCATCTCATTCAATGCACTGTTCAATCAGAGATTCTTCCTTTCAACAAAAAGGAAACTTAAGTGCTGCTAATCATCCCTTGTACAACTTTATCTTGCAGATACCTTCTTTATGTCAGGATATTTTTTTTTCAATGACCATTTGCCAACAGCAGAGGGATCAAACTTGTTATTAAGAACAAAATGCAAGTATGCCTTTACTGACTTGGGGTGGCAAAAGGAGGGAGGAGAGCATTTTTATAGGTGCATGTGTTATAACATTACATATAGCTTTATAATGTTTAATCTCTCTCTTTTCTCTCTTTCTCTTCCTGTATGTATATACTATCTATATATGTCTGTGTATGTGTTTATATACACATACACACATACACATTCACATATACTTGCATCCAATCCAGACAACTTTGAATGATGTAGAGGAATGTGCATATAGTTTGCTGGAAAAAAAATAAACCTGGTCAGTTTTAAATGGCAGTATGTCTATGATGTGGGAATTAAGACTTATCCTTTACCAAACTTTAAATAAATTAAGCTAATTTGCATTGGGCACACTTTAGGTGAAGGCAATCTTTCTCTCATATTTTGGGCATGGTGAGTACAGTACATTAGGAAGTCTTAACGCAATTCATTCTTACAAAATGGCCACTTTGGTGGTTTTCTTCACAAGATGGCTGCCACAATGGGTATTTCCAATCATAAACCACATCCATTTACAAGAATGTAAGCTGATCAATTGTTCTTGTGTTGTATTATCCCTGCTTAGTTTTCTTTTCTGATTGAATTTTAAAGTGTGCCCACCCAAAAACTTTACTGGGCTGCAGACTTGTTTTATGAATCCACTGATTCAAGACATTAACATTTGGAAGACAGCTTTTTTTCCTTTCAGTTAAAAGAATTTAACTGAGGCAGGATGTGGGGCAGAGATGGATGGCAGACAAAGCTCAACAATGGCAAAAACATTGTCAGATTGACACTGATGCTCAATCCTTTGGGAGGCCCCTTTGTTGCTTATTTCTGCCTGGAAACAGATTTCCATGATCTAAACAAGAATCTTACTTAGCTCTGGTTAGGTTAAATGTGGGAAGTTTTATATACCAAATATGTAGTCTAATGCCAGCCTCTTATGGGAAAAGCTATGTTTAATCTTCATGATACAATAATGATCACAAGGCATGGGTGATGTGGGGATATTTCTCTGTGCACAGATAAAGTATATTCATTAAAGAATCCCCTTGACTTTAATTGTTCATATCCAAAGAAGTTAAATGATTTGTGCTGACTGCTTGATTCAAAGTATATGTACAAGGAAAACATTATTTAGTTCCATTATTTGTATGTACCACCTTGTAGATAAATTACACTTCTTGTATTTTTTTTCAGGATTCCAGCTCTCATGTTAAGATATGATTTACAAATCTTTATATTTGAACTGGGTACATTAATTATTTGTATTCTTCCAATATAGTTCTATTGTTTTTCCTAGTGGTGGGATTCAAAATTTTTTACTACCGGTTCTGTGGGCGTGGCTTGGTGGGCATGGCAGGGGAAGGATACTGTAAAATCTCCAGTCAGAGGTGGCATTTGCTGGTTCTTTGAACTACTCAAAAATTTCTGCTATTGGATCTCCAGAACTGGTCAGAACCTGCTGAATACCATCTCTGGTTTTTCCCAGTTGTAAATGTAATGCAGTGTGCCTTTAAACATTTGATACTCCCTTTAAATAGTCAATGATAATGGCATATGTAGTCAAAATAAATCCAGCTTTCATGCTAGAATTCTGGAAAAACATTTAACAAAGAGCTCATCTCTAACATGGGAAGCTGTATGGAATGAATTTTTCCACTTTGCAAGGCTATGTTCAAACTTAGAAGGCAATGCCAGTCAGTTCAACTCCTGGAACTGAATGTGAAACCAGATAGAGGGAGCCAAACCGCAGACTATCATATAGTGCTAACATTCCTTAAGACCAGTAGCTAAAGCAACAGCAATTGAAAAACCAGTGGAATATGAAATGTGGGGGGAAGGGGAAGAAAAACCAGTGGAGCATGAGGAGTGGGGAAGAAAGTTGATTTGTGACATAATTAGGAGGAAGGGAACAATTGCAAGCTTATGAAGAGAAGCCATCCAAATACATTCAGGTTTATTTTAGATGATGGAAAGCACATTTGCAATGGTTCCATTGCCTGTAGAAGTATTACTATTTGTGGAACTGAGAGAAAAAAATGTTAGTTTAATCAATTATTTGGGCTGTGCTGAAATGTGATTTCTGAATTTTCTTCTCCCACAGAGCAGGAAGAGAGCCAGTTTGGTACAGTGGTTAAGGCACCAGGCTAGAAATCAGGAGACTGAGTTTTAATCCTGCTTTATAGATATGAAGCCAGTTGGGTGACTTTGGGCCAGTCCTTTCTCTCAGACCTAGGAAAGAGGCAATGGCAACCCACTTCTGAAAGTATTGCCAAGAATTTGCCAGAAATCAGCACATAAGCACAAGACGAGAGGTTTGTTTTTCCTTCTCTTATGGAAAGACTTTTTTTTTCTTCTTTTGAGTCATTCAGAATTTTTGTTCTTGTTGTTAGAGTAGCCTTATTTTTTATCACTTTACTTTTTACTTTATTGTCATTGCACCATGTACAATGAAATTAAATACCATCTTCAGTGTACATTGTAACTATAAAAATAAAACTAAGGCAGCTATTACCTGTCTTTCAATGTTCTTCATTTCCGCAAATGGCAGGGGGCTTTCTCATGATGCTTTCCTTGGGATTTAATTGAAGCACAGATATGAAGCAGTGCAGAAAAATGCCAGACAAATTATTTACAATGAAGGATAGGATATTTGCAGACCTATCTTTCGGCCAACTTGCATCCAAGATAAACAAATGAAATCTAATTCTTATTCTCCTTTTAAAAGGAAAAGCAATTGGTTTAGTAGATTAAATATAAATGATTAAATTAAATAAGATTAAATAAATAAGATTAAGTAAACATGTTGAATATTTTGTTACTGTGCTGAATTTATTTATATCTATCTCCTATCTATCTATCTATTGATCGATCTATTGATCTATCAATCTATCCTGTCTGTCTGTCTGTTTTTTTGTTTGTCTCTCTGCCTGCCTGCCTGCTTGTCTATCATCTATCTTCTCTTTGGGTTCCTGCCCAGAGTTGTGCCCAATATTTAATTTAGAATCACAGCAAAGAATTAATGTAAATAAAATTATGCTATTTTCAAACTTTCCAAATAACTGCCAACATTTCCCCTTTACTATGACATTTTACAAATGCAGCAGCTTTTGATATTACAATATCTTGATAACTTTTAGGACTGTTCTTCAAACTAGACTTCTGAATAAGCTTCATTGGTGATCAAAAGTACAGCCAGAAGGTGCATGAAAATTCAGGATGCATAACCGTGCCACCTGCATTGAAATCAGCAGGAATGCATAGTCCTAAAATGTGTAAAAGCTATCTCACCTTTAAAAGAAATCACTAGAATTAAATAGAGGCTATTATGATAAGTTTAGAGCAATCACTGTCAGAATGAGGGTTTGTTCATTGCACAGGCATAGAACAATAATAGTTATATACAGTTATTTTATCCTCTTTTCTACAGCATTTTTAACAATGCTTTTAAAGGTTGCAAAGGCCTTGGTGGTGCAGGCTGTTAATAGCCTAGCACTTAGTTTCAGCTGCCTGTAATTATTGCAGGCTTGAATCCCACCAGGCTCAAGGTTGACTCAGCCTTCCATCCTCTCGGGGTAGGTAAACTGAGGACCCAAGATTGTTGGGGGCAATAAGCTGACTTTGTAAAAATGCTGCTTAGTAATAAGCAGGCATATCCAATGGAAGGAAGGCTATTGCTGAATGCATTGGGTTGTATCCCAAAAATTGTAAGCCGCCCTGAGTCTCCAGAGAAGGGTGGGATATAAAATATGAATTAAAAAAAATGTGTTGGATTACTAACAATAACAGGCTAAACAACCAACTAATCAATGAACCAACTAAACACAGCCTATTACTTTAAGTCCCAAAGGTGCTTTTTTTCAAGAGGCAACTGGACTTTCTTGTTTTTCTTTGAAGACATTTTGCAGTATATGCAGTATATGCAGTGAGACGTGCAGATCTGTACATTGGGGAAACAAAACAACCACTTCATAAACACATGGCACAACATAGGAGAGCAAACCTATCAGGACAAGATTCAGCAGTCCTTCTGCATTAAAAAGACAAAGACTATCCTTTTGAAGATAGCAAACTCCACATTTTGGACAGAGGGATCCACTGGTTTGAAAGAGGGGTCAAAGAAAGAGGGGTCTATGTCAAAATTGAACCACTCTCTCTCAACAGAGAGGAAGGATATGACATCATCTATCTCCAGTCTACAACACAGTTCATTCAGCAATTCCAAGAAGGCTCCACGCCCATTTGTACTACTCAGGTGACCCTGAGGACACAGACACACCTCCAAGTAGCCTTAATGATTCTCTAGAAGAATGCAAATGACCAGCTATCTGCAAGGAATATAAATCCTTCTATTCCTCAGCATCCAGTCAGAGCGGAAGATGCTTCTTGGATGAGAAGTGAAACATCATCAAAGAAAAACTAGAAAGTCCAGTTGCTGCTTGAAAAAAGCACCTTTAGGACAACCATTACCTGGATAACTGAAAATCTCCATAGACATCTATTATTTTAAGATTAATATTAGTTTGTTTACTTATCCTATTTGCAATTTATTTTTATTTGGAGGATAAACAAGTGAGTTTATTTTGTACTCTTCTTCCCTTTATCTTTTCCATAATTGAAGAGAAGTACAGAGGGGCCACATACTGATTATTACTTGAGATTCAGGGAAAGAAGCTAGAAAATCTAGAAAAAAACAGTTATTGTGTTGTGGGGTGTCAACATAGGCTTCTGAATTAGAATGTAATCTCTTAGAAGCTATCATACTTCTGAAAAATCACAAGTACAGCTCCTTATAGCTCTACTCTGTTCCTAGAAGAATAGAACCAGTACAGTTCCTTGATGAGCTCTGGAAGCATCAGTTACTGTGAAATAGGCCAGGGATGCTGATAATTGGGCACTAACAGGGCCATCTGTAGGGAATTGAAAAAGTCAAGATGATAGTTAGAACTGTGATTAATAAAAAGGTTGGAGCTTTCATCACATCTTCCAATTTGATTTTTCTGACTCTTCTATTGACACCCTGGTGACTAAATCAAGATTTTATGAGCCACCCAGAATTTGGTTTTAAGAAGGGCAGCCATATAATTTTTTAAAAAATAATAATAAAATTGTGTATCACAAGATCTGCATCGAGTGACAAAAATCTTAAATCTCAGTTCAAAGGGGTTTTTTTTGTTATCATCTTAACAGTCCTTAATAGTTTATATTAGGGATGTCAAACCTGAGGCCCACGGGCCGGATGTATCATGCACTGTGCCATGCCCATCCCCAGTTTAGCGAAGGGGAGAAAATATGTCACAATATGTCATGTGACAACATGATGACACAAGTTTGACACCCCTGGTTTAGATCATGGCTTTTCCAAGGAGCAGCTATCTTACACTTCTACTCTGAAAGATCTATCTACAAGAGTTCATCTAGAAAATTCTTCAAATCTTGGCTTACTTGAAAAGACTCCAATATTTGGTCTTTAATTTTCCGTATAAATATTTCATTTTATTTGTTGAGATTTTGAAGAGGAAGCATTTTTTAAAAAATGAAATAAAAGCTACAAATAGTTTATACAGTGAATCAGTATATTGGATTCATAATCTAGTATGAATATGAAGGGGCAACTCTTGTCATAGCAATCCAAGCTCCTGAATTACAGTATATATTCTTAATGTAAAGCAATGCATGTAAGCAATACAGGAATAGAAAGCAGAAATTTAGCACTCCCATGTTCTGAACTGCAGGATTTCAGATTGCTTTAGCAATCTACATGCAACCCTGACTGTTAGAATGAAGGGAAATGAAATACCTAGCACCCATTTGCAAATATGATTCTCCATCAGAATGCTCATGTAGAAGCATGCCTTTAGTGTATACTCTTTTGTCAGTGGAATAGTTAGCACAGTTTCCTAAAATTATGGACTTTTAAACTGCATAATAATTGGGGATAAGAAACATGCTTTTTTTTCTTCTCTTGTTGACCTTTATATGGGGAAAAAAGAACCTTTCTTCAAACAAATTAAATTTTCCAGATCCAAATGAGTGGTATTCCCTGCAAATTGGAACTTGGCTTTTATTAAATGTGTTCAAAATGCCTTATGAGATTACAAGGGTGATGCTAATCTGATTAAATTGTGCCCTTGTTTGGAGAAAATAAAAGAGGTACAGATAAGGAGGGATGTGAGTCACAACTGAATACAATGCTCATAAAATTTCAACAATGTTGCATGAATATATAAGACAAGCAGATCCTCCAGCACAGGGGTCTTCAACCTTGGCTTTGCTGGCTGGGGAATTCTGGGAGTTGAAGTTCGCTTGGCTTAAAGTTGCCAAGGTTGGAGACCCCTTCTCCAGCAAGTAACCTGAATAAGCTATTTAAGGACATTTAGCACTATATGGTGGACTAAGAGAGTTAGACTTAACACAGCCTGTCAAAATCTATTTTACAACCATGGGGGGGGAATCAAATTTAATTATAGTACTTTAAGAAACCCTTTGATGAAACAGTTGTTATCAAATAACTATGAACCTGCAAAAGATTATACAACTGTCCACAAGGGATAAGGGAGTTCAAATCTCCTGCTTTTCCTATCCATATTATATTTTCCAGAAATACTTCCTAAAGGATTTATGCAAATACTGATTGGTTTGGAAATGCCCCAATCATTGCTTCTTGTCACATGAAAAGGGTTAATCAATAGTCCAGTCCAATCCAAATTAGAACACACAATTTCATAAATTAATCCTGCCTTGTATCTGACTGTGATTCTTTGAAAACCCCAAACATTGTATCTATAATTAATTACAGACTCTGCTGACATATACTTTTTCGTACAATGGTGTGAAAATATTTATGTCATAACAAGGTTCCTTCACAGCGGATGAAAAGTCTAGTAGTGTAAATGTTCCACTCGGTTAGGAAGAGTGTAAGGGACAAGTAAATATTATACTATAGTTTTTTCATTCAAGAATCTTTGTAGGAATCTCCTAGTGTCACAAGCATAAGCCAAACTTTTTGTTGCATGTAGTTAGGTGTGATAGTATAATATAGATAGTATAATAAAGGGCAAGGTATAATAAATAATAAAATAAATCAAACAAGCAAACAAACAAATAAATAAATTTAATGTTTATACCTGATAAAGATGATACAAACTCTTGCATATCACCTGCTATTCTTCAATTTGATTATTCTATTTACAGCAGAAGTGTTTCTGCACCTTTGCATTACAGGCTTTTGAAAGCATTTTTAATGTTGCTGTTGATCCCACCACTCTTTGCATTTCTTGTACAGTATCACCTTCTTTCTTTTGTGCCATCTTCTTCAGAATTTGATATAAGGATAGGTATTTTCACTGAATTAAAGTTTGTGAATTAAAATTTAGCAGTATCTAGATCTTAGACACCTGGGATGTCAAAGAAACAGTATTTATCAGCAATAAAAATAATAATTAAAAAAAATTCACATGCTTCCACCTGTTCTTTGAAGCAGAAGATGTCAAAACAAATGAAGGGTAACATTAAAAAAGACAACAGTGACAGGACTGTTATGAACAGTGCAAGGATAATACTTGAAAGTCGTAGAAAGGCTCTGGAATCTAAGAAGTATGAACTTTGCAAAGGTGAATGAAACCAGCTTTTCTAGTAAATAAAAATGTAAAATGTTGGGTCCAATGTTGGGATTAAATGGCTTTGAAATAAGAAATAAATAACACACACACACACACACACACACACATTAAATTTAAGGTACAAAGCACAAAAACAAAAATGTTTGTGCTAAACAATCTTCCAAGAAAATAATTCTGTTGTCATTCAAAAGCCAAAAACTGCATTGACATGAGGTTCAGCTCAGAATCTGATCTGATTGATCAAAATGCAAACTAATCTACCTTCTTGGGCTGACACTGAGCCCCAATTTTAGGTGGGCAGGAATCTGACTTTTCTTAAAAAGTGATACACAACAATATCTTATTTTTCTGTTTGACCACATTAAATGATATCACAAGGGTTAGTAAGCCTTTTGTAATGACCCCGAGTGTATCAGAAATATAACAAAAACCAACACATAAAGGTCCTTTAATGCCTTCAACTTGGCTTCACTGTTTAATTGTTCACAGTTGAAGATTAAACTATTTTCAAAATAACATTCCAAACAAAAGAAACACAGTTCAAATTCAAAGAGCAGATAATGAAGCAAAAACCAAAAACAAACAGCACTGAATAAAGTTCCACGACAGACCAGGATAAATAATTACCAACTTCAGGAAGATAACCAGGTACAGTCCATTGGAAGAACGCCAACCAAGATAAACCTTCTCTAGGAATAAAACACTAATTTGTCTCCAGCATTTATTAGCAGGCAGGTCCAGACTCTTATGCAGATCTCACACCTGCAACCCATGAAGAGGATCATGACCCTCTTCTTCCGAGTAGACAACTCCCTCTGTTGGCTGTTCCTCCTCTCCCTCAGAGTCAGTCTCCACCAGGGGCATGACACCTTTAGGGAATGGATTGTTCTACAAATCAGTTCCCTTTCCAACTTTTTTTCTGTGTACCTTTGAAACACTGGTAATTGCTCAAAAAGTTGATTTGTTAAAAACAAGTATATTGGTGGAAATTCATTAAATTTGCAAGCTGTATTGACTCTGCTTCTTAAAGAGACTAATAGGAAAGTAATGAAATTTTGTGAAACAAGCATTTTGATTCAACAGCTTGAAACATTTCAAATATCATCTGAAAATTTGTACCAATGTAAATTTGCATTTTAGCATATTTTCAGAGAACAACACATACTTTTTTTAAATATAATTGTCATGAAAGTCATTAACAGTGCAGTGATGTCTTTAAGTAGGAATCTGGGAAAATATCTAAAGAATAAAAGTTTCTTGTGAAATGAGAGTTTCCACATGTTTTGCAATTTCTATTAAAAACAGTGCATTATAATATAGATACAATTTGAAAAATAACACCTACAATATTATACAAACATAGAAATAGAATATATTTAAATATATTAAAAATAAAAGTTTTGGGCTTCTTGTTTTCCAAATACTGCCTTAAAGTTCCATTATTTATTTGCAGTATGTGACCACTGTCTGAGCCCCTTTGAGTGAAACAGGGGTGGGGATGGGGACATGAGATCTTTTCATTCTTATTTTTAGTGGTAAAGAAGATTTTGCCTTTGCTTGGTGGTTTATTATTGTTGGTGTTATTATTCCTTTAGAGTTTTGTGGCAATGTTCAGACTTCGGAACACTGATATACAAAACAATAGGGAATGATGCATTGCTATATTTTTCAATGCATGGTTGTATCTGGTCAGCTGTACAGAGTATTGGCATGTTTTGATGTCTAATCTACTCTAGTCTAGTCTACCTTAGATTTACCTCCTACTTTTATTCAGGAACTCAAGGTATCTCCTTCCTGCTTTTTCCCTGTGAGATAAGTTAAGCTGAGAGACTAACTAGCCAAAGCCACCTGAATTTCTTTTTAATATGTCAAGGGGAGCCCCTGCATTCATTGAGAAGATGAATTTAATTTCTATGTGGTTCCCAGTACCACCTCTTAAAGGCAATTTCTCAAATGTTTGCATGAGAGACAGGATTGAGCTAACATCAAAAATGTCCTCAAAAAAGCACAACAAAGAATGTTCTTTCTGCTGACTCAGAAAGCTTAAATTGCCCAATGAGCTGCTGATACAGTTCTACAGAGGAATTATTGAGTTTATCATCTGCACCTCTACAACTGTCTGGTTTGGTTCTGCAACCCAACAGGACAGACACAGACTTCAGAGGATAATTAGGACTGCAGAAAAAACAAGTGCTACCAACCTCCCTTCAATCGAGGACCTGTATACTGCACGAGTCAAAAAGAGGGCTCTGAAAATATTTACAGACCCCTCACATCCCAGACATAAACTGTTTCAAATCCTACTCTCAAAATGATGCTATAGAGCACTGCACACCAGAACAACTAGACACAAGTACAGTTTTTTCCCGAACGCCATCACTCTACTAAACAAATAATTCCATCAATACTGTCCAGCTATTTACCAAATCTGCATTACTATCAGTATTAATCTTCTCATCATTCCTACCACCCATCCCCTCCCACTTGTGATTGTATGACTGTAACCTTGTTGCTTGTATCCTTACGATTTATATTGACTGTTTCCTGGTATGATATGATTGCTTCTTGTACTCTAGGATTATTATTAAGTGTTGTACCTGATGATTCTTGACTCTTGACGAATGTATCTTTTCTTTTATGTACACTGAAAGCATTTGCACCAAGATAAATTCTTTGTGTCCAATCACACTTGGCCAATAAAGAATTCTATTCTATTCTAATTGTTTGTTAGTCAGTCTTTGAGAAGCTCCAGCAGATCGAAAGCTTGCCAGGCACAGAGGGAAGATTTCCATTTTGCAGGATCCAAACCATCATTAGAATTGAAATATAGATGATTCATGCAAAACTCAGATATATTCTGAACTCTGTTCAGCACAGCAAACATACCTTTTTTGGGAAAAGAAGTATTTTAATGGAGAGAGCAGAGGTTTGGAAAAGGGAAATAGTCATTTCTGAAAACCAATTATTCTCCCTTTAAGATCAATGTACAGTGTTTTCAGATATGCACCTCAGATGTTCAGATTTCTAGAAGAAGCAATGATTTCTAGAACACCCCCAAACCATTTGTTCAAGTCCAAAACCGTTTTTTTGCTACAGATAACTATTTTTTACTCAAAAGTTTGGCCTGGACACAAGAATGCATCATTGTGCTATCCCTTTATTAACTGGATGCAAATGAGGTTCAGAATTCAAGATAACAATGCCTGTAATTTAGGACTCAGAAAATAAGCTGGTGTTATCTTGTTTATGTCTGCTGTTTCCATGAGGTTTGTCTGCTCTTTGACATTGTCAGAGAGCAGGCAAATGTGAAAACTAGTCTTGTCTCAAATCCACAAATGCTATGAGGAAGAACTTGAGTGGGAGGATGAGAACCAAGCCAAGAAGAAAAGAATTGCGCCGAGTTGAACTTCTCTCTTTTCTTCTCCCCATCCTCCTTCAACTGATGGGGGATGGGGAGGATAGTCAAACAAAGAGATCTTCAGGCAGCCTCAGAAAAGAGAGAACTTTTATTACATTTTATATGACCAGGAAGACTTGTGCCTATCTTATTAAGAGTGCAATGTGCAAGATAGCTCCTTTTTCACTTTTAAAATGCTCTATAAGTTTGTATTCTAAATTTCAACTTCTTTCACAAGGGCATGTATTCTGGTGATATCACATATTGCACGGGCATCCCAAGAATTGCTATTTGATGTGAGCTTTATTTGAAAAAAATGAGTGTCCCTGTAAGAAGAGCATGATTTCTATATAAGACGTGATGATCAATTTGGAGAGCAATGTGGCTGGGATTCTGGAAGATGCAATCCAACACATCTAGATGACACCACATAGGAATCCATGGTTGTATTTGCTGTAATGTCCTATCAACACATACTGCACAACTTGAGATTTGCTTCCCATTCTGAGCACATTTAGTGGTAATGAAATCCAATGTTTCCATTGACCAAAGGAGCCAAAGAAGTACCGTAAGAATGAAGTCAAATAATGAAACAAAGTTAAAAACTATGGTCTTTCTCTCCTTCCGTGGTTAAGAATGGATTTGTTAGATTATATATAATATCTTTTTTTAATTCCCTGACTGGCATAGCAGATATAACAATTCCACTAAATTCTAAGCTGGAGCCTTCCTTTGCCACTGAAAAATGATGTTGAGCAAAGATGAATGAAATGAATGAATGAATGAATGAATGAATGAATGAATGAATGAATGAATGAATGAAAAAACTAGGCATTAAACTGGTCATCTATAGAGTTGCTATGGAATACAATTTCTGTATCTGCAATCTTCCCATTGAAATCAGTGGGACTTAAAGGAGCTGATTCCATAGTGACTCTTGCCACAGCTGGAATGAAGGATACATCAGCTGCACAGATGCTTGAAAGTAAGACCCACAACGATCAGTGGATGTTACTCCCAGGTAAGATGTTCTCCAGGAGAATTTGAAGAGACTTTCTTCTGTACAAAGAGACATAGGATTATGCTGTATAGCATATTAATGCAGTGCTGGGGAGTTTGGCAGTTTAGGTATCTAACTTACAGTGTTGCTTATTGTGTACCAATGGAGAAACTGGAAAGAGTGAGCATAACCTTCTGTCAATCTTGCAAATCATGACATATAAAGCATTTCTTAAAGTATAGAGAACTAGGATCAATATTCTTTTATGACTTCTCAGATTAGCTTTGTTTAAATTTACTAGAAAAGAAACAGCATTCTAAAGGACCAACACAGAGAAAATAAATCCACATATATTAATGCACATTGTACTACTTCCACTTCAGTTTTTTTCCTTAAATAATAATTATTCAGATGCTTCCTTAAAATATTCTTACAATAGCAATTGACGTATGGTATGGTTTGCAGATGTAGCAGCAGTTACACAGCTGGATATAATGTTATAGACATCTGGTGCACAGATGCTTGGTTGTATGATTGGTAGCTAGCCAGTGAAGCAACACACATGGAGAACTAAAGGCCACTGTAATTCCCCTTGCCTCTTAGACTCTGGCCTCTAACAAAGCAGTTCCTGGAATTGTTTGAAAGCCCAATGGTTAATGTTAATTCATAAATCTTTAATCATTATGCCAAGGGTAAAATAGAAAGGCTTAAAGATTTATGATGTATGAAATCAGAAAGAATTATACAGTTTGGCACACCACAGTTCATTCCATCAATTGGACGGAGATAGGATGCCAACTGCATTATAGATCTGGAGAATATAGCAATGTTGAGGTGACACACTCATAATTTTCTCAAGTCCTTTCAGCATTATGCTTGTATAAGTCACTCCTAACTCAACTCCATAAATGCAGAGAACAAAAATGGGTGCTATTAAGATACTGTTAGATCTCAAAATCTGGTTATTTGGTATTTGCCACTATGGAATTTTGAAGGCCAGTGATGGCTAACCTTTTCGGTACCGACTGCCCAAAATGCCCAAAGTGCACGTGCACTTTTTTGTGATGTGTGCGCATCCCTGCCTATGCACCCCCTGTGCATGTGCACACATCCACTGCACATGGATGTGCATCCCTGCATGCACCCCACCCCTCTGTGTCTACAGTCTGCCCCCCTGGGTATGTGTCCTGCCCCTGTGCATGGGAGGCCCGAAGACCAGCTTGCTAGTGGGAGGTGCACATGCATGCGTGGTGGAGCTGAGCTAGGACAACAGCTAGTGTGCCCAGAGAGAAGGCTCTGCATGCCACCTCTGGCATGTGTGCTGTAGTTTTGCCATCACAGCTCTAGGCAGTTCCATAATTTTGCAGATAAAAGTATGTGAGATGTAAGTCCCATGTTGTGTCTCTTAAAAAAAACAAGGTGTTTCTGCTCCATGTCCCATAAGTTGGACTTTGAAGTTCTAGCAAGGAAGAGAGTAGAATCTTTAGAGCAGAGGTGTCAAACTCACATCATCACGGTGGCATCACGTGATGTATCGGGACATTTTCCCCCTTCATTAAACTGGGTGGAGATGGGGGCGGGGCCAGCGCATGACACATCTGGCCTGTGGGCTGTGAGTTTGACACCCCTGCTTTAAAGCAATGATATTAGAATGGAGACTGTACTGAAATTAAATACAAATTGTTAAGTTTGCATGAAGAGTGAGACGCGAAGAGCTTCAGTGAAGAGTTTATTAGTGACTACAGCTCGAATGGACCCGTCTTGGCTGGGCTACGGCTGCTACTTATAGCCAGCAGCCGCAGTTGCCAGCCAATCAGAGTGCAGGGTTTTCCCGCACTTTTCAAACCAATCATATTTGACATTTTACAAGAACAATTCAAACTAAACCAATGACATTCAAACCTACATACATAACACCCCTCCCCACTAGGTTCAGTCCATACCAAACCCCAACCTATCTAATGTATTCTTTTAAATAGGTGGGGCTCTTACGTGTACGTTGAGACCTTCGTGGTTCAGAAGTTTTAACATTCTCACCCAGTGAGAGAGGAAATGTGTCTGCTGACATTTCCCTACTGGGACTTCCTGTGAAAGAAGACCCTGTTTGATTGTTAGAATCTGGTCTCTCCTCCCAACCCATCTCCAGCCCAATGTCAGCACCAAGTCAGGTAGTGATGTACAATCTTCCACTTCTAAGGATGGATTTTGGCATTGTGACAGGCTTTGGAATGGTTCCTGTCGTAATGGCTCATTACACATGGGATGGATTCTTGCTTGCTGATTATCCTCCTGCTCCTCCCCTTCCCCTAGAATTGACATCAGGTGAGGGAACTAGAGAGGAACAAGTGCGATGTTCCTGAGAAAACCTGGATCTAAGTTGATCAATGTGCCTGCTCCAGAGGAGTCCATCCTCTGTTTGCACCCTGTAAGAACGAGGGCCTGTGATTTGAGTTATCTCAGCAGGAATCCACAAAGGTTCACCCATAAGGTTCTTAGCATAAACAGAATCACCCACACTGAATGTGCGACTTTGGAAGTGGAATCTAGTGGTGCGTTGGGTGCGTAAGTGGGATGAAGGCGGTCAAGGGAAGACCTAAGTTTCCTACCCATCAACAACTCTGCTGGGGATAAGTTATTAGATGGGTTAGGAGTGATGTGCTGAACACTAAGAAGTTTTTCAACTTTCTCAGTGATGTCCCCAGGACCCAGTTGCTGAAGCTTCTCCTTGGTAAAACGTACCATGCGTTCAGCCTGGCCATTAGCTGACGGGTGCCCAGGGGCAGTAAGGGCATGTCTGATACCCTGTTGTGCTAAATAGGATTCAAAAGGTTGGATGTAAATTGAGGGCCATTGTCAGAGACAAGAACATCAGGTAACCCGTGGGTTACAAAAGTTTTTGGCTGTTTGATGACAGCATCAGTTGTGGTGGATGCCATGGGGATTACCTCTAGCCATTTGGAATATGCATCTACTATAATAAGAAAGGTGTGCCCTCTGGTAGGGCCTGCAAAATCAATGTGAATCCTAGACCATGGGCCCCTAGGACATTCCCATTCCTGTTTGGGGGCGAGAGGTGGGGCAGGCCTGACTACCTGACAGTTGGGACAAGATGCAACCAAGTTTTCAACCATTTTGTCAATACCTGGCCACCATACATAACTCCTGGCCAATCCTTCATCCTTACAATACCAGGATGACCCTCATGTAACATTTCCAAAACCTCTCTTTGCAGTTTTGCAGGAATAACCACCCTGTTACCCCACAAAATACATCCTCTTAATACAGATAATTCAGTTTGCCTGGACTTAAAAGGTTGGGCCAGGTGAGGTAGATCTTGAAGAGGCCAACCTTTCTTAATCCAGCCTATAACAGGAGCCAATAAAGTGTCTTTGGCAGTCTCTCTGGCAATTTCAGCAGCATGCACTGGAAACTTGGCAACAGTTTCTAGGAAAAAGGTGTGTGTTTCAGGTTCAAAGTCCTCCTTCTGGCAAGGAAGTGGGCAATGACTCAGTGCATCAGCATGTCCAATGTCCTTGCCAGGCTTGTGGATAAGTTTGTATGAATAAGCAGCAAGAAATTCAGTCCACCTCAGCATTCCTGGTGACAGGATGGTAGGTGTAGGTTTATCTCCTGCCACAATGCCTAACAAAGGTTTGTGATCTGTAACAATGGTAAATGTTCTGCCATACAAATATTCATTAAATTTCTTGACAGCTGCAACAATTGCCAATGCTTCCTTGTCCAATTGGCTGTAATTCCTCTCTGCTTTGGTCAAAGTGCGAGAGTAAAATGCAATAGGGGCTTCTCTCCCACTGGGAAGCCTGTGGCTCAACCGCCCCCCACTCCAAAGGGGGATGCATCACAAGTCAGTACAACAGGCAAATTCTCAGAGAACTGTATCAGTACAGCATCAGACGTGATTAGTCTTTTAATACTGTTAAATGCTGATTGTTCCTTCCTGCCCCAGACCCAAAAAGACTTTTTATCAAGTAATCTGTGCAATGGTTCAGCAATGGTTGCCTTCTGAGGTAGGAACATATGATAAAAGTTAATGAGTCCAAGGAAGGCTTGCAAATCTGTTTTGCATTTAGGTCTAGGGGCTTCTTTGATTGCTTGAACCTTGGCATCTGTAGGGTGGATGCCATGCTTGTCAATCATGTAGCCCAGGAACTCAACCTTGTCAGTTTTAAGAGTGCATTTTTCTTCCTTGACTTTTAACCCCGCTTTCCTGAATCTGGTAAGGACTTCTCTGAGTCTTTCTTGTAACTGAGTGTCATTTTCAGCAGAGATTAACACATCATCAAAGTAAGGCACTACCCTGGCAGTCCTTGGAGCATTCTTTCCATAAGGCTTTGAAAGATGCCTGGTGCCACGCTTACTCCAAATTGTAACCTTTACATTTGAAGGCACCTCTATGAGTCACAATGGTTTGGGCCTCTGCAGTGGCATCATCAACTGTTAGTTGTTGATATGCCTGGGCCAGATCCAATTTGGCAAAGACTGTACCCCTGCCAAGTGAATGTAATAGATGATGCACCACTGGAACTGGGTATGCTCTGCTGCAGTGCA
The DNA here is from genome assembly GCA_009733165.1 of Naja naja. Taxonomy (NCBI): domain Eukaryota; kingdom Metazoa; phylum Chordata; class Lepidosauria; order Squamata; family Elapidae; genus Naja; species Naja naja. Next base: position 268,044,731 of record CM019148.1, read on the forward strand.
TGGTTCAGTGTCCCCTTATAGTCCCACAGATTCAGTCTTGACAGGTGTGACTATGGGTGTCTCCCATCTGGAGTGGTCAGTGGGCTCTAAAACTCCTTGAGCTATTAGTTTATCTAATTGTGCATCATTTTTTCCTTTAAGGCAAATGGGACCCTTCTGGGCTTTAAACAAATTGGGGGCACCTTGGGATCTAGGTTGAAAGTGATAGGGGTCCCCATATACTTGCCCAATCCTTCGCTGAAGACCTCTGGAAACTCAGACTTCAAGGCCTCCTCCCATTCAGAGTTGCTCACGTGATTGATGCCAGTCACCTCGATGCCTAGTGGATTGAACCACTCAAGTCCCAGCAAGCTTGGGCGATCCTTGTCCACGATGGTCAGGGGCAAACGTTTGGTGTGGCCTTTGAACTTCACGTTGAATTCTCTTGTTCCAACTACTGGAATCTTGTTCCCTTGGTAGTCTTTAAGAGTCAGTGCTTGCTTCTGGAAATGTTTCTTCTGAATGTTGGGAAGTAGCCTGTGAATAGTGTCCCATGACACCATAGATAAATAGGAGCCTGAGTCCACTTCCATTTGGCAAGGCCTTCCTTCAATGAGTACCTTCACATGTACTTTTCTGCTTCTTAAGGTTGAAGAATGACCAATGGTGACTGTTTGATGAGTTTCATTCTTCCCATTTGCTTCTGAGTTGTGCCCCATTTTCTCACTGAAGTTGTTGGGCTTGAAATCTTTGTCAGGAAACTTTCTTCTGTGTGGTGGAGTTCTGGATGATTTGCAGACTCTTGCTAAGTGACCTCTTTTTTCACAACGAAGGCAGATGGTATCAAGAAACTTGCATTCAGTGCGGGGTGCCCCCCACAACCTCTGCAATAAAAGTCTTGCCTTTTTCTTCCCAGGTCTTTCTTTTTCTTTTCCATTCTGAGTCTATAAATTCCTTCCTCCACCTCACTGCAGTCTGATTCAGAATCTATTTGCTCGCAATGAGTTGTTGTGGACTTTTCCACATCAGAATGGCTTGAGGCCTTGTTAATTTTCTTCATGGCTGCCGCTGAGGACTTAGTGGCTTCTGCTGAGGAGGCCTCTTCTATGGCTTCCTTCAACGTGATCTTAGGTTTTAATAACAATTTGCTCTGAAGCACTTTGTCTTTGAGGCCTAGAACAAATCGATCGCATGGCCTCCTCCAAGTTGTTAAACTCGCATGCACCCCTAATGTCTCTTAAACTTGCCACAAAGTCGTTAACGTTTTCGCTTTCCCCTTGATCCCGACGGTAAAACTCGTGTCTCTTAATGAGGCACGATACTTGTGGGGCGTAATGGGCTCTTAAAAGCTTTTCTAAATCAGGCCATTCCATTACCTTCATGTCTGCAGCTCCCGCCAATGCCTTCGCCATCTTGAAGACTGCCGGACCGCAGTGCGTAAGAAAGACCGCCCTCTTCCGCTTCTCGGAGATGTCGGCGAGGTCGTTTCCTTCCAAATACATTTGGAAGCGATCCGCATACGATTCCCAGTCTTCTGCCGCTGGATCGAACGGGCTGGGGGTGTTCAGCGCAGCCATCTCGCTCTTCTGCTTGTCTTCCGCCGTCTTTCTTCAGGGAATCCCACCTTCGTCGCCAGTGTTAAGTTTGCATGAAGAGTCAGACGCGAAGAGCTTCAGTGAAGAGTTTATTAGTGACTACAGCTCGAATGGACCCGTCTTGGCTGGGCTACGGCTGCTACTTATAGCCAGCAGCCGCAGTTGCCAGCCAATCAGAGTGCAGGGTTTTCCCGCACTTTTCAAACCAATCATATTTGACATTTTACAAGAACAATTCAAACTAAACCAATGACATTCAAACCTACATACATAACACAAGTCATACTATCATACTTAATTTTTACTCCTGTATGTACATATGAACCGCACACTTGGGCACTTAAATCAACATACTAAAAAGTGAGCACAAAAGTGTATTATTGGCACAAAATATATCCTTAAACCATACCGTATTAGCAAAAATTAAGTGCAAACATTTGCATGTTAGGAAAAGAATGTATAAAAGAATCTATACACAAGAAAATTCATGTGAATTTTCAGCTGAATTTGTAGCCAAAGAAGGGAGAGAAAAAAGGAAAGAAGAAGGGGCATGAAAGACACTGACAAACTCATTCATTTCTCTCACTCCCCACATTTTGGAAGACTCATAAAAAGAGGATATACAGGTATACTTATTTCAGAAGGTTGTTAATAACACTATTCATGTTTTGTCAAGAGTCAAAAGAAGCTAAGCTCATTACTGGGATTTTAAAAAAAACTCAGCGTGGCCCTCCTCACAGCAGTCATTAATTATTTATTTGGTTTTGCTGCTAACTAATGAACATATTTCTTCGTTACTTTGAACTGACTTTTGTTTTAATTTTTTTAATCTAAAAAATTCATAAGATATTTGAACCATAAGATTTAAAAAAGAAAAGAAAGGAAATATCTGCTTTATTTTTCCATATTTTACATGAAGGCTTGGAAAAGGGCTGGCTTTTTATTTTGATCTATACTCCAAAGCCCGAATATTCAGCTATCCAAAATGCCATTTTCAGTGTGCTTCTGCAAAAGGACTTGTTTCAGTAGAAGGCTGTGTAGTCTGATATCCTGGCCATATTTGTGCAGGCAGTCACATTTAAATTTGTTGTGCAAATTCAGCCTCTCTATTTAGTTTATTGTTCACAGCTGTATGACAGCAATATTCAAATGTGAGCTTATTGATAAATTAATGTTGAAGACTATCCCAAATGCTGGAGTATTATGTCATTTTGAAGGTTTAAGGAGCAAAACAAAATATCTCATTTGACAAGATAAAGAAAAAACAATGAATAAAGATTTAAATTTTGGAAAGCCAAATATCAACAGCAACTTTTGAACAAAATTGTAAAAAATTGTATTTATATTTACATTTTTGAGAAAATTTAGTTTTCTGCCTTCTAGCTTTCCATTTAATGGGCAATGAAGGCAACAAATAAAAATCCAATTTCTGTCCAGACAGCCTCTTGAAATAAAATACAAGGTTTTTTTTGCATTTGAAAGTCTGAACAAGGCAGTTAAATTTATTTTAATTTTCTGCTGTTCATGATCTTCTTCTGTGCCATTTATATAATCACCTCATAACACAAATGATGTTACTTGCCTCAATGATGTAAGCTGCCACATCTGACATAATTGGTGCTTTAACTTACATTCATCCCTGCCTTCCAAGTGGTCTGTTAAATTGAAGTGTTGCTGTATCCTTAAAAGGCAAAGATAAATACACCAGCACTTCTCTCTTCAGCACTGATTTGCTGGAAACATTGAAACCTGTGCCTTAGTATATACAACTTTTACAAAGCATGAAAAATATTACACCTGATTTGTCTATTTGTCACTCTGGAATATTAACTGCTCAAAAAGTTAGCATTAAAAAATATCCCGAATGTCTGAAATGTTATCCTACATTGTCTTGCTCTCATGGGCAAGGTTCCTCCTCCTGCTTCCTCTTTTTGGTTTTTGAAAACACTAGAATTAAATAGTGGCCATTATAATAAGTTTAGAGCAATCACTGTTAGAATGAGGGTTTGTTCATTGCACAGGCATAGAACAATAATAGTTATACATGGTTATTTTATCCTCTTTTCTACAGCATTTTTGACAATGCTTTCAAAGGTGTGCCCCAAGGCAGCATTCTAGGACCCACACTCTTTATACTCTATATAAATGACCTTTGCGGTCACCTTATAAGCAACTGTGTCCTCTTCATGGATGATGTAAAACTATTCAACACCACCAACAATGCTGTCCTTCAAAGTGACCTTGATTATGTGTCCAAATAGTCAGACAATTGGCAACTCCAAATTTCAACCAACAAATGCTCTGTCCTACAATTGATAAAACAAATCAGTACACCAAATACAAGCTAGGCGGATATGACCTCATTGACAACCCTCTGTCAAGGATCTCGGAGTACTCATATCTAACGATCTAAGTGCCAAAGCTCACTGTAACAGCATTGCCAAAAAGACATTAAGAGTTGTAAATCCAATCTTATGAAGCTTCTCCTCCGGAAATATAGAATTGCTAACTAGGGCATACAAATCCTTTGTTAGACCAATACTCGAATACAGCTGATCTGTCTGAAATCTGCATTGTGTATTGGACATTAATACAATTGAGCGAGTCCAGAAGTATTTAACAAGAAGTGTACTACACTCCTCTGCTTGCAACAGAATACCTGATGATGATGATGATGATGATGATGATGATGATGATGATTTCTAGGCCGCCCCATCTCCCGAAGGCTCAGGGTGGCGTACAACCATATAAAAACAATACAATACAAATATCACACAGTTAAAAACTAACTAGAAACCCAATTGAATTCAAAATCATGAAGACAAATCGTTAAAACTCCAGGCTTGAAGTTTTGGGTTTGGACAACCTTGAACAGTAAAGATATTACTTGCTCAGCCAAACATTTTTTCCCCAGGCCTATGTATCTCAAGTATTGATATTATTTAACAGGCAATGTGAAAGTCTTTAAAGCAAGTGTCAGGAGTTTTGAGGATCTTACCTGTGATCTTTGAAAGGATTAGGGGTGCCATGGTTTTCAGAGGTGTCGTGATTAGTTGACAAAGCACAAGCTGATGTTAAGAAGGATGGCAAAATTAAAGGAAGTTGTAGGCATTAAAATAACTAAGTGCACTTCTTTTGAAATATTTGGGGAACTATTTTCTTCCTTGTCTTTGACAACATTTTGTAACAACCACAAGAAAACTTCCACAGGTTTTGGTTTCTGACAGGAATTTGGTGGACTAATCTAATTGTTACCATTGTAAATTATAGAATAAGACCAAATTCTGCACCCTCAGTTCCAATTTTCACTCAAGCTGATTTTGTGCTTCAGGTCTAAAACATATGTAGTAGGTAGGAGAACATAGAGCAGGGATGTCAAACTCATGGCCCGTGGGCTGGATACATCACACACTGGCCACTTCCACCCCCATTTTGGCGAAGGGGGGAAAAGTTGTGATACATCACATGATGACAACATGACGATGCAAGTTGGACATCCCTGACATAGAGGAATCCCCACATTGACAGCCCTAGAAATATTGTCAGGGAGTGAAAGGGTACAGAAAGGCAAAGCTGCTCAGTTGCTAATGATGTTTAGTTGACATGTACTGAATTTGAATTAAATATATCCTTCTTTTGTACTTTCAGTTTTCATTTTGTCTAGTCTTAACTTCAGAGATAAAAAAATCACATCTAAAGTCTAAGATGGTACCTTGGGAAGAAGAAACAAGGTGACAACTACAAACATCTATCAATTTGAATAATGTCAGGTTTGAAAGAGACTAAAACAATGCAGTAGCAGGAGAAACGGACAGACCAGAAACTTCAAATTAACCCATACCAAAGTTCATTTGAGCCTTGTTCACCTTGGTCAGAATGCACAAGTTTGAGGCTACAAAGTGAAAGATTCCTGCAATCTGCTGTCTAAGAATCACTGAATACATAGAAGTCAGGAATGAAATAATAGCTGTCTTTTCCTCCTGCTCACTTTTGAGCAGGACCCAGGACTTTGTCAGTTAAAGTGTGCATCAGCACAAAAAGAACAGATGGGTGTTTGCATCTGTGTTTATTTAATTGATATCATAACTCAAGAGCACCCTCAGAGATCAAAAGGAGGTGAGACAGTAGCCATAACTGTATGATCAAAGCACACACAAACACTTTTTAATGTGTTGTGCATAATGTGTGTGTGTGTGTGTGTGTGTGTACACAGATGGAGTAGGCTTCAATTGCACATTCATAACTGATATCTTAATTCTTTTTTGTCCCTCCCCTATGGATTTACCTGCTTCAAGGTTACTTTTGCAGTATGTTTAAAGAAATGGATAAGATGGAAAACTCAAGAAGATTAAAAAATAAATGCTAAACATATAACCTAAAACAGTGACACTAAAAATATTAGCATTTAAAATCTCTCTAAAGAAAGCTCTGTGTATTTAAGTTTTATATCTATTTGCTGTTAAAAAATAAAATAAATACATAGCTCAACATATAAAAAATTGTGTGCAAATACTCCACAGTGGATTTCTTTTTGAGTAAAACAATGCAACTTATCAAAGGACTGATATAGATTTCACAGAGTTATATAGACTATCTCAAAATATTTGTTGGCTTAAACATATTTGAGGAAGTTGCATGGAAAATGCACACACCTTAGAGATTTATAACAATATTAAAAAGATTATAAAAAAGCTGTGAAATGTATTGTAGTTTGGGTTTTTTTTTAAATTCATATGTAGATTCTGCTAGCAGGTGTTCAGATATCAATAGACCAATGGATTTCTTCTAATTAATTCTATCAAGAGCAAGCTAACAAATATACTAACATTGAAATTCACTATTAACTTGACAATTATTTATGGAAATGATGATTTCTTTAATCAGGTTCAAACTATCAAGAGTTGAGAAATGTACACATATAGAAATTAACAAGTAATGAACTCTTGATTCTTAAAGCCCTTTCAGATCCATGCCCCAATCTAAGATAAGTTTAGAAGAGAAACTGCAGTATCCTAACTAAATTTTCTCCCTTAACTTGTATTGGAAAACCAGATAGACATTTCTTCGTTCGCTTTCTTGTTTGCTTTGTTTATGTACCACGAGATTCAACAAAAATGACTCCCGGTGGTATATTGCATAAATACATAAATCTTTTACCTCCTCGCATCCAGTCTTGTTGGTCTGACATCAAAACACTTCAAGGTAGGGTTGTGGATAGCCTTGCCCCTGTATATATTAAGAAACACTATTGATCACATTGATCATATGATCATATCATATCCCCCCTGGAGTCATGTTCTCTTTGTCTGCTTAGTTGAAACAAAAATCTTCTCTTGTTAGCTTCACAATTATTAATGGCTGGGGGAGAACTGAGGATGTGATAACATTGAGAGCTACATATATGTACACATTTTCTTCTATTCCTTGTTTCATTTCCTTTTTTAAATGTCTGTCCATTTTTTTTACTAAAATGAGAAACAGCATGTTCTTCCTTTGAGCTATTTGAGTCTCCAACTCATTTGAGAACTGTTCCTTTTAAAGATACATGGAAATTTACCAAAATACCAGATGTTTAATCAATACTCTTAACATTCTGAAAGTCTAGAGCAAAGAAACAAAATGTCAATTGAATCACTCTGGAAAAGTAGCCTTTTGATGTCAGCTATCTACAGTGCAGTGTATTGATGCTCAAGCAGCATCAAAATGCATGCAGGACAGATGGGGGCTGAAGTCAATAAAGCCAAACTAAAGCTGGTTGGCACCAAGAACAGAAGAAACTTCACAGGTCTTTTCCATGGTTTCTTTCTGGAAATGGTAACCTGAAAGAAGGAATATATGGTCTCTTTAAATGAGGAAACAATTCATAAATCCTAAGATACAGTCAAGCCAAAATGAAGCATTTTAAAGACACATTTATTTAAATGTGACATGTTCTTGTTCTGCTAATCTCTCTTATTTAAAGCAATGGGAATATCAGCTAAGATCTCCTGCCTGCAATGGAGCTGTCTTCCATGATGATAGAGATGAGATAGACTTTTTCCTGATATTTCTTCAAGGAGAAAATAAATGTCTCAATAGCATCTCAGGGTCACATTGAGTGGCAACAAACACCCTTCCTTCCTTCTTTCCTTCCTTCCTTCCTTCCTCCCTCCCTCCCTCCTTTTCCTGTAACTTTGCTGGGAGCTTGCTTACCATTTTGTAACTTGCACCTAGTATCATTTTGGAGTACAATGAAAAGGAAATGACAATTAAATGTGTTTTTAAAGATGATAAATAAGATAAAATAAATAAACTACTCATCAGAACCAAATGAATAATACTGGGATGAATTTCCCACAATTCCTTTCTGTTGCTAATCAGGTGGGGAAGAAAAACCTCCACAATGCTCAACTCTCTTGTGCTTCATTTTCACTGATTCAGGATATAACTTGATTTAAGAAGACATGAATGAATCTGAAACTCCCCATACTATAGCAGGCAGAATAATCCATGGTTGCAGCATCATGCCAAAAGAACATAAGTTTTATTCCATTTCTTCCTGTGTTATATTGATTTGCTGGTACTACCTAAAATTAATTGAAAATGGAAACAAAACTGTTCCAAGGAAGGCATAAGACTAGAAGAACAAAAAAGCAATACTGTATGTCCAAGTTCAGTTTTTGAATGAAATCATTTTGTTGGGATGGCAAAATGTAGTTCCAAATATATTTATTTATTTATTTATTTATTTATTTGATTTGATTTGTCAATCACTTACAAGGTAATAGGTATAAGTATAAACACAGTTATGAATATGTGAAATGGATACATATAAGAAAAATACACTCCCCCTACAGACCTCTTAGGAAAGGGGTGAGGTCAATAGTAGACAGTCTAAGGTTAAAGCTTTTGGGGTTTGGGGAAGAAACCAGAGTCAGGTAGAGTATTCCAGACATTTACCACTCTGGTGCTGGAGTCATATTTCCTGCAATCAAGTTTGGTGCGGTTAACCTTGAGTTCGTATCTATTGTGTGCTCTTGTATTGTTATGGTTGAAGCTGAAGTATTCATTGACAGGTAGGACTTTGCAATGTATGATTTTATATACTATACTTAGATCAGACCGAAGATGGCATAGTTCTAGGTTTTCTAGGTCTAGAATTTCAAGTCTGGTGGCATAAGGTATTCTGCAATGAGTAGAGGAGTGGAGAGCTCTTCTTGTGAAATATTTCTGGACTTTCTCAACTGTGTTAATATCAGATACATAATGTGAGTTCCAGATTGATGATCTGTATTCAAGTATTGGTCTAGCAAATGGTTTGTATGCTCTCGTTAGTAGTATGAAATTACCATAGAAAAAGCTACATAAGATTAGGTTAACAACTCTTAATGCCTTTTTGGCTATGTAGTTTTGGTGGGCTCTAGCACTTAGATCATTAGAGATGAGTACTCCAAGGTCCTTGACAGAGTTTGGATCATCAACAAGGTCTTAACTATTCAGCTTGATTTTATTTTCTGATTTTTTTTGCCAATATGTAAGACAGCATTTATTTGTTGAGATCTGAATTTGCCATATGTTTGACCATTCTGATACATAGTTGAGGTCTTTTTGAAGGGTAGCAGTATTGTCAGTGGTGTTGAATAGCTTTACATCATCAACGAAGACAACGCAGTTGCTCTTAAAATGATCACAGAGGTCATTTATGTAGAGTATGAAGAGAGTTGGTCCTAGAACACTGCCTTGGGGACACCACTGTTGACAGGTACAGAATTTGATAGCACGCTCCCAATTTTGACCATTTGTTGTCTGTTTGACAGGAATGCTTCTATCCAGTTATGCAGGTGTCCAGAGATACCATAAGATTTTAGTTTTAGGAGTAGTTTGTCATGTACCATGATACCATGTACCATGGGTTATCTTAGTTGTTTTAATTCAATTTTAATTAATTGGTTTTAGACTTGTAGTTGTTAATTATTTTTTATTGTAATTTGTTCAGTTTTTAAATGTTCGCCGCCCTGAGTCCTTAGGGAGAAGGGCGGCATACAAGTCTAAATAAATAATGATAATAATACCACTGAATCAAAGGCTTTACAGAAGTCTATGTAGATTGAGTCTATTGCTTTGCCCTGATCGAGTTGTGTAGTCCATATGTTTTTGCAGTGTAAGAGTTGCAGATTACAGGATAGTTTTTTTCTGAAACCAAATTGTTTATTAGAGAGTAGGCTGTTTGTCTCTAAGTGGAGGATAATGGATTGGTTAATAATTGATTCCATGACTTTACAGGTGATGCAACATAAAGAGATTGGTCTGTAATTTTCAACTAGACTGGGGTCTCCCTTTTTGAAGATGGGGATTACTGTGGCTTGTGACCATAGGTTTGGCAAGAAGCTGGTCCTGAAAGATTTTTCAAAGATTATGCTTAGCAGTTCAGCTATGGCAGTGGATAGCTTTTTTAAGAAGTAGGCATATATTCCATCTGGTCCAATAGATAGAGATGGTTTTAGATTTTGTAGTGCTTTTTCAACATTGTCTTCTGTAAAATCGATACGTATTAGATCATTGTAGTTGTCTGTGGTTTGACTAGGAAATACTGGGCATGATCCATTGCTGTTTACAAATACTGAGTCAAAGAATGTGTTAAAGAGGTTGGCTTTAATGGTGTCATCATTGCAGTCTTTACCATTAGGTCCTTTCAGGGGTGTGATGTACCTTGAGTCTTTTAGTTTGTTGTTTGCAAAATTGTAGAAAGCGTGGGTGGAATTGGTGCGTAGAAGGTTTTCCTCTTGTTTAATGTGATAATTGGTGCATTCAGTCTTCATCTGGTGGCATAAATTTTTGTATCGGCTTTTGAAGTTGGCAATGTGACCAGATTTGTTTTTCCACCAAAGTGATCTCTTTTTGGTTTGAAGCTTCCTTATTGTTATGGGTAATCTGTTTTTTCTAGTTTGGGGAGTTGTTATTGGTACATATAGTTTGATGACTCTTTTGACTTCAAGTGAAAATATGTTGTAATGGTCTTCAACAGTATTGCATCCAGTGAATAGAAATTGCCAATCAAGAGATGAGAGATCATTGTCTATAAGATCATAGTTGCCTTTTTTGAAGTTATAATTGGGGATCACGTCGTTGTGTTGATTTTTGTGGGGACGTATGTTGAGACAAAAGTCAATCATGTTGTGGTCACTGTTGGAAAAGGGTTCTTTAATTTGTATTCCATAAATTGAATTTAAACTATTGCAGAAGATGAGATCAAGGCAGTTGTTAAGTCTAGTATTGTTGGTTACTAGTTGTTCCAGTCCCAGATTTGTTATAGCATTGTAGAAGGTTGCATGTATGGGTTCAGTTTTACATTTGTTTAGGGTCCAGTTAATATGAAGTCACCAAGAAAGATAAAAGCATGTGGGCAGGATGTTGCCCAAGTTAGTAGTGAATTTAGCTTGTTTACATGTTCGATGTCATAATCAGGGGCTCTGTAACATAGCAAGAATCGAAATGTGATATTTGAGGACAGTTCATAGATGATGGTCTCTGGAAGCACAAGCTCCTGGGTAACTTGGATGTTTTTTATAGAAGATAGCAACACCACCTCCTCTACGGATTTCACGATCTGATCAGTAAACATGATAGTCTCTTACTGAGGTAATGGAGTCAGGGAGAGATGCGTTGAGCCATGTTTCACAGACAAATATGGTGTAGAATTTAGCCATATTTAGTAAGAGGAGAAATTCAGGTATTTTATTCACAAGGCTTCTTGCATTGAGTAGCTTGCATTTAAGGCCAGTTGTAGTTGGAATTGAGGTAGTTAGTGGCATGTGTGCCTAGTCTTGGGTGATGGTGGATTGATTGAAGTAGGGTTGGATGCTGAGTTGTGGGTTGTGTGACTTACATTTGATACAGTCAGCATGGTAGTCAATGTACAGGTCCTTCTCTCCATTGTCTAGACATTTTTTGAGTTCTGTGTGGAGTTCACGGGAGCAGACACATTGCTGTACATTTAGGTCAGGGCGAGAATGGAGGTTCTTATGGTTGCTGTTGCTTTTGGTGAGTGAATTTATAGTATAAATGAATTTACGTTTGCTTGATTCATTTTTGCAAATGACCCTGCAGAAGCGTGGGGCCAAGTGCCCTCTCTGTTTTGAACTCTGGGTTGATGCGGAAATGTCAAGTATTTCATCAGGGAAGATGGTTGATGCTTGATAGTCACTGATGATGTTGCAGACAATTGTGATGTCATCATTTGTTATTGATGTCCTCTAGACCAAATAAGATGGCATTTGGACGCTTCCGTTCGTGCTCGACAGCTTCTCTGATGAGGATTGGGATATCATTATTTGTTGGATTTATGGTTTTTTATGGATTGGGTTGCGGTTGTTGGGTAGAGGTGTGGTTTGTAGCTATTGGATGTTCAGGTTTTTGTGTTGTGTCTTTTTTTTCAAGGTTAGTTAATCTTTCTTTTAAAGTGTCCAGGGATGCTACTATGGTGTCAAGGGATGTTATTCATGTTTCTATGGTATCAACTCTTTCAAACAGGGCTATATGTTTGTCCAGTTTGGGTTTGCATGATGGGCAGAAATATTGAAATGCATGGTTGGATGATTCTAGGAATTGGAATCATTTGCTTGGGTAATCCCAGGCAGCCATGATGAGCGCCACATAGAGAACATTTGGTTGAATTTTCATTATCCTTTAGAGTTTCATAGTATATAAGGCATGTGCAGGAGTCTTGTGGTTCATTGGTGGGGATTTCTTTCTCTTTAGGTTGTGGTTTGGCATTGGATTTTTTTCCTGGCATGGTAGGTTTGTTGAGATAGTACGTTGATTAAATTGCTTAATGGAACAATTTTGGGTAATCAATATAGCCAATATCACAACAATTAATCAATTACAATAATCTCTCTAGTCAAATAATTATGCTAAGCAACAATCAGCCTAATCAATTAATTACACTAATTGCTAATCACACTGTTCAATTAAATTCACTAAATCACTAATTTTACTAATCAATTAAATTACATGAATCCTGATTTTTACACTAATCAGTAATCATACTATTTGCACTAAACACTCTAATCACACTAATCAATTAAAACAATAATCTATTAAACCATTGATAAATTAATTATTTTATAGAAATTGATTATCTAATCATTGATATAGGTAATGAGGTAGAAAAGTTATAAGTTTTGAGGTAAAGAAGTAATCAGTGTTTAATTATTAAAGTAATGAGGTAGTATTTAGAGTCAGCAATTAAGGGTTAATTGCTGCTGATATCTGATCCACAGAGTGAGAAGGACTCTGAGGAGGACTTTTCAGCTGACAGGAAATCTCCACTCAGGGAGTCTTTACCCAGGGAATCTTGGTGAGGTAGAGGTGGAAGGCACGTGGTTTCTTTTTGTTTGAAATGGCTTCAAGTGATTGATTTTTGGTGATTTAAATGGAGACTGTAGGGTCTATCTATTCTCAGTGAGTCTCCTCAGTTCTCCATAATTCACAGCCGTTTGTTTCCCCCCTTCCCCTTCTTCTCCACAGCAATCGAAAGAAGCAGCAGTTGAGTGGAGAGCTCTTCATGTGCTTTCTTTCCCCTCCTTTCCATCTTACTTGTGATCCGTACAGTGAGAAACTTGAGTTATGTCTGCCAACAGGAACCTCAAGCAAGTGAGGATCAAGAACAGTCACCTCTGATGAGCATGGTGGGCGGTGGCCTGATGAAGACACTGAGGGGTTTGGAGAAGTCGTCCAAGAATGAAACTTTGGCCACCGCAATGTCGATGGTGAAGGAGAAAGGGCGCTGGGGGGTTGCCAAGAGCAGCCTGCTTCACACCCAGGTTGCAAACATCTGAAGACCAACCCACAGCTCCTGGTGCTGGTGAGCTCTGCCATCTCACTGCCCTGCAAGGATGGGAGGAATCTTATATAATCTTAAGGCAAAGCTATTGTTTGTAATATATGTATGATGTAATTCACTGGGTACTTTTAACTTCTCAGACACTTTATTATTATTATTATTTATTAGACTTGTATGCCGCCCTCTCTCCCTAAGGACTCAGGGTGGCTCACAGAATAAAAAATACAATACAATAAATTAAGTAAAAAATAATTAAACAGTGCCTAATATTAAACATTAAAACTATTAAAACCATTAAAATTTTAAAAGAAACCCCGCTCCCCTCTTGGTTCAGTCCAGGCCGGCCTGCTGAAATAACCAAGTCTTTAGGTCACAGCAGAAGGAGTGGAGATCTGAAGCCAAACAAAGGTCCAAGGGGAGTTGATTCCACAGGGTGGGTGCCCCCACAGAGAAGGCCCCACCCCTGGGCACTGCCAGCCAGCAGTGTCTGGCCAACAGTATCCCAAGGAGGCCCTGCCTGTGGGAGCGTACCGGGCGATCAGAATGTGATGCCAGCAGGAGACGTTCCCGCAAGTACCCCGGACCCAAGCCATGTAGGACTTATATGTTGTTACTAAAATATCTTTAAAGAAGATTCAGTTTTGGCTTCCTCCTTCATGCAAGTCTGAGATTATTCTTTAATTTAATTTCCTCCAACAGAACCTTTTATAAAATGTTTATGTCAGTTGTTTGATTGCTTGTTTTTAACCCTTTCAAACCACCTAGAATTGTGTAAACGGATAGCCATGGAAACTGAAATAATAACTCAGGGGTGGTTTCCTATTACTGGAGGCCATTCTTTGACTCTTGCAAAATTTCCCTTTTAATAATAGGTGCAGCACATAAGCACTGGTGTTCACTTTTTTTCCCTCTCTCCTTTAGCTGAAAATTGTTGCTTTATTCTCAGCATTACTTAGATTCTGAGGGCAAGTGGAAAGCTTGTAATAGGTTCTCCCTCTTTATTTCTTCTTCTTTTTCTTTTAAAGGAAGCCATTTCCTTTCAATATACTCAAATGTAGCACTCTTTATAGTATTAAAATATATTTACAAATGTATAAATCCTGAAAACTGGAGCTAACTATACAGCCATTTTAAAGGGAAAGAATGCTAAAATCTGTATTTTTGTTTTATCAGAAATATAAGGGTTTTTTTTCAAGTTATTAATGGACAATTTTGAGAATTTGTAAGCTTTCATGGATGAGAATTTTCCTTCCTTCACACTTAAAACTTACATGAAAATTAAACATAAAATACCATGTACATAGTTAAATTAACTTTAGCACTGATTCATTCTTTTTCCTCTTCCTCCTCCTCTTCCTCCTCCTCCTCCTCCTTCTACATCAGGGGTGTCAAACTCACAGTTCGCAGGCTGAATGCATCATGTGCTGGCCCCACCCCCACCCAGTTTAGTGAAGGTGAAAAAGTCCCAATAGGTCACATGATGATGCCGAAACAACGCGAGTTTGACACCCCTGCTCTGTATGATCCATGTTTTCTAATTACAAAAAAGATGGAGAACACAGAGGCAGTGGCATTAATAGGGGTGGCAAAAGAGGCAAGGGGATGGAAGGAATGATTAGGCAATTGAAATCCTGTTCCTTTTGTATAAACTTGCATGTCATCTTGGGCACTTCACCTTTACATTCCTATCCAGAATTGTTTGCAATAAGAATTAACAGTTCACTATCAGTTATCTGAAAGGTATTTTAGAAAAAAACAACAACCATATCCTTCCTCCAAAGCCAAAGGACAATGAAACAGAAAATGTCTCCGCAATAGTATACTTTCTGCAGTAGTACAGCATGTTTTATTCAGCAAACATTTTTATCCATAATCATATAATAATATCTGACAACAGCCATTACCTAGTAGTAGGGAGATACTGTATGCTGAAGAGGCTTACAAGAAAACTGTTCCATGGAGCTGACTAATGATCCATAAATCAAGCATCTTATTTCTGGTCATATCTAGATTGTTGAGCCTTTAAGCTTAATGAAAGCCATCATTGCTGATAACTGTCTCTTAGCACATTGCATTTTAAAGTATAATGGCACTATATAAATGTTGAGGCAGAAGCAACTAGTTATCCTGGGTTTTGGAGTTTCGATAAATAAAACTTGTGCAAAGGTTTTGGAAGAACCAACCAAACACTTTTATAAAAGTCTGACCCACATAATGTCTGATAAAAGGAAGAAATTTATATTTTAAAGGCAGGGGTGGGATTCTACCAGTTTGCACCTATTTTCTAGAACCAGTTGTTAACATTCTAAGCAGTTCAGAGAACCGGTTGTTAGAAGAAATTACTGGCCTAATCCTGTAAGGAAGGCAGGAAGGAAACATTCTGGTGTTGCTTACAGAAACTGCCTCTCCATTAACCCTTATTACATTCTTGGCAGGATTAGACTTCCTGTCTCAGGAAGTTCTCTGGAGTTATTTTTCCCTCCTTTGCTGGTACTTTGCTTGTGTGGAGTGACCATTCAAAGTTACAATGGCACTGAAAAAAGTGACTTATGACCATTTTGCACACTTACGACCATTGTGGCATCCCCACAGTCATGAAAGGCCAGGTGAGGAGATGCATTCCTCAATGTGAGTGATATTGAGTTGGCCATGCCCAGCCAATAACACAACCACCAAGCCATGTCCACCCAGTTACATGACCACCAAGCCACGCCCACCACCTAAGCCATGCCCACAGAACCTATTGTTAAAAAATTTGAATCCCACCCCTGTTTAAAGGATATAAAAAGACCATTTCAGCTGCTTATGCATGCCATAGCTACATATGTTACTGAAACATTTTCCAACTATCCATACAGTTACCCATGATAGAACACAGGCATGAAGCTGGGAGCTGCCTCAATCCAGCCTCCCATTACAGATAGAGCCCTATATGCATGTATTAGAAAATACAAGGAAACTTTCCTGATGTAAGATCAAAATGATCAGAAGATAAGGCAGTATTTCATAATAGTTGGGGGCAACGATGGGGACAGAACAGGTATCAGTTATGGGAATAAGGCTGGTCTGAGAATTCTGAAATACTCTTCTCTTGAAGACTTTCTATCTGATCATCCCTGGAAATAAAACTTGTGAGCAAATTCTTTGAGAAGACGGTCCCAGAAACAGATTATCTCCATCCAAAAACTCCTCTTTGGTTACATCAACCAAATTTCTAAAGCGGGTACTCAGAACAGAGCTTTTCATGAAGTGCTAAGTTAATGGACAGTTTCATTCAGTAATATATTTAGTTTCAGACCATTTAGAGTTTAATGTAGGGGTGTCTGAAAAGTCAAGTAAGATTGCTTGCATAAACAAACACCCCTGTTCAATTTTTATGAGGAGAATTAGAGTGGGCCACACAGCTAGATCAACCAAAGCTGGCCTGCAAAACTCCAGGTGACCAGTAAATGGTAGCAAAGAGATTGATGATTGTGTTTCCTTGCTTCCATCTAATTGTAGCAGCCAGATCTGGTAGCCCAATGCACAGCTCCAATTCTCTTTGTGAACTGCTGATTCATGAGCCTCATGCTGGTCTTGAGGTGGGAAAAATTTGCCTTTGGGGCAGGATAAAGTAGCAAGTGGTTGTGTTATGGAAATGAGGAAGACTCTAATGCAATAAAATATCAAAATGTTGGAGACCTAGTGCAAATAGGAGCAATTCCTATTACTCTGAGAATGGGCATTCAAGGAATACTCAAATTCACCTATTCTATACTACTTGAAAGGGTCTAGTTCAGGGTTGTCAAACTCCTGATCCATGGGCCAGATGTGTCATTTGCTGGCCATACCCATGCCCAGTTTAGCGAAGGGGAAAAAAAGTCCTGATATGTCACGTGATGCCACCATGACAATGTGAGTTTGACACCCCTGGTCTAGTTCATTTTCAAGACAGGCAACTCTCTGCTTGCTCACTCTAACTTTCTATGGCAAATACATCATGTTGTGCCCCAAAGCATATTGAATGAAGTGATTCCATTTCAGTTTATCTAACTTACAATCTTGTCTGTTTGTCCAAAATGTCTAAATGTCTTGAAAGAACAAGGATTGATGACTGTATCAATTTTCTTTGCTACTGGGAAGATATACTTCAGTACAGGTAGTCTTCGACTTATGATCACAATCCATCCCAACATTTTTGTTGTTAAGTGAGACATTTGTTAAGTGAGTTTTGCCCCATTTTATGACCATTCTTGCCACAATTGGTAAGTGAATCACTGCAGTTGTTAAGTTAGTAACAAGGTTATTAAGTGAGTGTAGCTTCCCCATTGACTTTGCTTGTCAGAAGGTCTCAAACTGTGCTCGTATAACCCCTGGGACACTGCAACTGTCCTAAATATGAACCAGTTGCCAAGCATTTGAATTTTGATCATGTGACCGTGGGAATACTGCAATGGTTTTAAGTGTAAAAAATGGTATTTAATCACTTTTTTTCAGTGCCATTGTAACTTTAAATGGTCATTAAATGAACTGCTCTATGTCAGGGGCTACCTATAGCTGAAACAATGGCGGGCTACACCGTGAAGATCAAATTCCTTCTGTTTATCCTATCTGCTAGAGCAGGGGTGTCAAACTCACGTCATCATGGTGGCATCATGTGACATATCGGGACTTTTGCCCCTTCGCTAAACCAGGTGTGGGCGTGGCCAGCACGTAATGCATCTGGCCCATGGGCCAGGAGTTTGACAGCCCTGTGCTAGAGTTAAACAAGAGTAGAAATCTTAGAAAGAAAGGGAAGAATGGCAGAGAAACCCTAGTTGTATTGTAGGTTCTATGAGGATTATAGGAAGGATGCCCTGTGTGATTCTGAAAGAACAGCCTGTGAAGCTCTAGTATAGTAAACTCACCTCTGCTGTACCTTAATGACATCATAGGTAAACTTTTTTGATGACACTGCTTTGATTACTCAATTCAAGTGACTAATGAGATGGGTCTCAAAAACCTCAGGACTAATGAATAAGTCTGAAGAGGATCCAAGAGTTTTTCAACTCCATTCAGTTGATTTGCAAAGATTTGTTATAACTTTTTTTTCCCTGCTGTGTTATGACAGGATTTAGACATTATCTCTGTGCTTACAAGGCCTACAAAGAAAGAAAACAGAGCATCAGTCACCTGGTAATTATATAGCAACTGAAAGGCCATTTAGTTACTGTGGGATAAGCAATAGAATGATTAATAATTTAACCAATTACCATTCATTATAATATCTAATTTGGCATTTGATGAGCCACAGGGGTCTCGCCTGCCTTTTTACATACCTAATGTTTAACAATTCTGTACCAGTTCTGCTCACACCTCTCTTCCTCAGCATGTCAGCTTCTAGTTTAAACACCTATTTTTAGGAAATTGCAGGAATGGTTTTACAAAGAAAGTACAAATTATGTAATGCCCTGCAGAAGTCATTTACAAAGTATCCATCTAATCTGACAGGTATGTTATTGCTTCTTCCTGGGTATAATGCTATATTATATAGCAAGACTTTAAAAGTAATGGAAATATAGTCCATGAAAACATGGCAGCCACCTGAGAGGGGGGGGGCAGCAAGAGCAGTTGCACTGCACAGTGACACAAGTATGTAATTTGTAATATTTGGGTGATGATGTCATGATGCGTGTCATGTTATTTTAAAGTTATCATGGCTTCCACTAGATGCCCAGGCATGAAAAGAAGTGACGAATTCAGATTGATCTTAACATGGAGAATAACTTTGGACTTTCCAAAATCCAATGTGGATGACAATGGACTGCTTGTTTGCTTTACAAATTCAGCTCGAACATTATGACAGCTCTTCCCCCCCACCTATTTTCTATTAAATGGAAGTTTAGTGAATAAATCAGCAAGTTTGCTCATCCCTTTTTAAAGATCATTCAAAGACAAAGTTTGATTCAGGATTTTCAGGATATTCCATCTTTAACATTGGACAGGATAACATCTCCTTATTCAAAAGTAGTATGCCATCTGAGAGACTTTTTGGACCTCAAGATCCTGTTTGACGAACAGATGGCAGCTGTGACCAGGAAGGTCTTTATGCAGCTTCATCTGTTGTACCGGTTGTGCCCTTTTCTATATCAGGAGGGCCATCAGACAGTCACACCTACCATGGTCACCTCAAAGGTCAACTATTGCAATGCACTTTACATGGGGCTGCTCTTGAAAAGCACTCAGAAGCTTTAACTTATCCAGAATCTAGGACATAGGTAATTATGGTCCAGTTGACCAATTATGCCCATGTGATACCTCTATCTCAGGAGGTGCACTGGTTCCCAGTTTGTTTTAATTCAATGTGTTGGTTATGACTTTTAAATTCCTAAATGACAAAGGATCTGGTTATCCAGTTTGAATAGAAGACAAGACAAGAGTAAGAGTAAGAATAAGAGTAGAGTAGAGTAGAGTAGAGTAGAGTAGAGTAGAGTAGAGTACAGAACAGAACAGAACAGAATAGAATAGAATAGAATAGAATAGAATAGAATAGAATAGAATAGAATAGAATATTGGAGGTCTTCTAATCCAATCTTCTGCTCAAGCAGGAGACTATACCATTTCAGACAAGTGGCTGTCCAGTCTGTACTTAAAAACCTCCAGTGATGAAGCACCTATATCTTTTGAAGACAAGTTATTCCACTGGTTAATTGTTCTCACTGTTAGGAAGTTTATCCTTAATTCCAGGTTGTATTTCTCATTTATTAGTTTCCATCCATTGTTTCTTGTCCCACCCTGTAGTGCTTGACCCCCTTTTCTTTGTGGCACTCCTTCATGTACTGGAATATTGCTATCATGTCACCCCTAGTCTGTCTTTTCTCTAGACTAGCCAAACCCAAATCCTGCAATTGTTCTTCATATCTTTTAGTCTCCAGGCCTTTAATCATCTTAGTTGCTCTTCTCTGCACTTTTTTCCAAACTCTCAACATCTTTTTTGTATTGTGGTGACCAAAACTGGATGTGTTATTCCAGGTGTGGTATTAACACATGATGTGATTTTGATTCTATGCCTCTGTTTATATAACCAAGAATTATATTAGCTTTTTTGGCTGCTGCTGCACACTGCTGGCTTATATGTAAGTGATCGTCCACTAGGAGTCCAAGGTTCCACTCACAGTTAGTGTTTTTGAGCCAGGTTACGCCTAATCTGAACTTGTACCTTTGGTTTTTCCTGCCTGTGTAAAACCTTGCTTTGCTCCACATTAAATTTCATTTTGTTGGATAGGGCCCATTGTTCAAATCTGTTAAGATCTTTTGGGATCCTGAGCTTGTCTTCTGGGGTGTTGGCTATTCCTGCCAGCTTAGTGTCATCTGCAAATTTGTTGAGTTCCTCTTTCATTCCCTCATGTACTGTAAGTCCATTATTTGACAGAGATGTCACTCTGGGTTCCTTCACTCAAACACTGCCATATATTGGAACCCAAAATCATACCTTCTCTGTTTAGCACATACGCTTGATGGGGAATGAGGTTAGAGCTGTGTGGCTTCCAAATGATGCATTCTGGAGCGTATTAAGGACCTGGATCTTCTCCCATGTGTGGCTGGAGCCCATTGCATGACATCTGTCTCTTGTTGACAGATTCTGCAATCTTGTTATTGCTATTGTTATAGGCTTTTTGTATATTTGTTGTTTATGTTTACACCCAGAGTCATTTGGAGTCAGGTATCCAAACTGAATAAATGAATAACTAAATTCATGCTTGTGTGGGAGGAAAAAAAACAGTTTAGGACATATAAGTTTGAGTTCATCACAAAGAACTCATGAGGTTATATCTAGAGCACTCAGTAATCTAGAAAATAATGAGAATTTTACTTTCTAAACTTTTTAGTAGCAATCTTGAGCATGCTGGAAAGAAATGTACAATTTTTGTCTACGATTAATCGGGAAGTAGGAGTCCATATTTCCAGTTCCCCATGGAACTTGGAAATACAGATAGTTTTACTGGAAGACTATTAGATATGTTTAAGTTGGCTGCGCTTTGCCTCAAATGTATATTTTTGTTCAATTCACTTCAAGGAGGTATGGTGATGATGTGACCCAACTTGCTGAGTTGAGATGCTTCATGCTGCTTTTGAAGCCTTCTATGGTATATCCAGTAGCAAGAGACTTCTGCACAGAAGAAACTAAAAATGTGAAAGATTAGAGCAACTATTGCATAGTAAAGCAACATCCAAGGAATGCTTAATAGCCTTAAAAGCTAGGTTGCTATTAAATACAACATGTTTCATAGAAACCAGGGCTGGGGTTTCTAACTATGCTCATTTCATTTTTTAAAAAGTGATCATAATTTTTTTGTTCTCAGGTGAATGTCCTGAAATTCGCAGCAAAAATAGATCCAGTGTAGTGAGAAATATCTATTACAATTTTAACAGACAGATTGATGGGGTTTTGCCAAAAGGAAAGTGATGGTGATAAAAACAAGAACATCTCTTCCTGAGTACACTAGAGCTGGTTTTCAGAGTTCGTGTCAGTGAGAAATATGAGATATCAATTCATTTATCTTTTTCTTAAAATACAATATAGTTCAGGGCTAGGGTTAGGGTTAGAATTAGGCTTAGGGTTAAATGAGAAAGCCACTAACATAATATTAACTCAAGTTAATAGACATGAAAAATCATAAGGACAACAATATTTAAGGCTTTTTCCCTCAAGTTTTCTCCACACCCAACTTCAGAAACTGTTATATATTTAATAGCAGTATGATCAGCAGAATCATTGTGATATGTGAGTAGACTTGTCAGTTGGCAAATCCAGAACTTCCCTTCTCTTGCCTTCCTGTCTTACAAAATGTTTTATGAATTCAAGCACCAAGTTATTTTTGAAAATCATTATTGGCAAAATCTGAGCATGTGGAAATATTTTTGGTGGGATGTAGGAAAGGGTTGTATCATGATTCACAACTGAGCCTCTTGAGTGGAGCTCCTAGTCTGGCTCACAATAGAGCTGTGGTGGGATTCAAAATAATTTACTACCAGTTCTATGGGTGTGGCTTGGTGGGCATGGCATGGCTTGGTGGGCATGGCTTGGTGGGCGTGGCAGGGGA
Organism: Naja naja; assembly: GCA_009733165.1. Taxonomy (NCBI): domain Eukaryota; kingdom Metazoa; phylum Chordata; class Lepidosauria; order Squamata; family Elapidae; genus Naja; species Naja naja. Next base: position 268,067,191 of record CM019148.1, read on the forward strand.
AGGATACTGCAAAATCCCCATTCCCTCCCCACCCCGCTAACCTGCTTTCCAGCTCTGTTCTCCTGTGCAGGGCAACAAAAGAAGACCCAGCCAACCAGCTGGGATTCAGAGGCAGAGAATAAATGGGGGCGGGGCCAGTCAGAGGTGGTATTTGCCGGTTCTCCGAACTACTCAAAATTTCCGGAACCGGTTCTCCAGAACTGGTCAGAACCTGCTGAATACCACCTCTGCAACAGAACCTCTTGAGTGGAGCACCTAATCTGCATGGAAGAAGGTGACCATTTTGAAGATAAAGTGGGCTTTGAGTGTTTTTGGAGCAGATTCACCAAAATGTGTTAGAACTGAGCAGTGGTATCTTTACTCTTAGGCAGAAGTGTTCATATGACCTAGATATGATTAAGGTTGGTAATCTAGTCTATCCCTTTCCTACTAAAAGCATAAAAATCTTGAATGACAAAAGCCAAGATAAGTAGCAGATATCAGTATCTATGGCCTTATCTGGTGATTTACACAACAGAGGAAATACTACAACTTGAAATACAAGAGGGGAAATGCTAAACAGTATGTATTTACAAATAAAATTTTAAAAAGATATGTTTTGTGTCTATATCCTAAACAAAGGGGGAAACATAGAAATATGAATGAATTTTTTGAATATTTTTTGAAGTATTTCTAGCTGAAGTACCAGATTCTGTAACAGCTATGTTCCCTATGCCATCCATCTGATAACCTCACAGGATTCATTTTTCTTGCCATGTAAATATATACATCTAAACTAGACTGTGTTGTTTCTCTATGTCATATAATGATTGTGGGTATATCCATAATTTTGTATTTATTTATTTAGTTAGTTATTTTTATGTACTGTGTGTTGGAGGTAGTGACCCTTTGAGAGCTGTATGTAACAACATTTCATTTTAATATATGCCGATCAGTGTATGTTCTAAGTGACAATAAAGTTATTCTAAGTCTAAGGTGGTGAGATCTTTATGAATGCATGCAGGGTAACAAGTCCATAGATTTGTGAATGAAAGAGCTAAAATGTATGCCAGAAAGTATGTGTTGGTGGCTTTTAGAACTTTATTATATTTACATAGTAACCTGTCACAGACATGACTCTGGGTAGTGTAAAATAAAGCAATCAAGTAAACAATTATAAAACAATAACATGCAACAATTTAAAATAGTTTGAAAACAAATTTAAATAAAACTGTGGGAGAATAAATCAACACCCTACACCTAGTAAGCCCATCTTGTGGTCCTCTATTATTTGGGGATCCTCAAGTAGGTTTAAAGAACCGGTTTTTGCAGATTTACTAAATGCCAGTAAAATTGGGGCTAAACTCACTTTGGAGGGAATTATATTTCAGAAGAAAAGAGCCATCCAGAATAGGTCAGCCTTCTGGATCCCTTCTGATGGTGCTCTTTATCAAGCGAGACCCATAACATACCCCTTTCGCCAGACCTGATGGGATGGGTAGCTGTAACTGGGATGTGATCCCTCAAATAACCTGGTACTGTAAAGATAAAAACTCACACCTTCAACTGAAGAAAGAATTGATTAAGTAATGCAGGAAGGAATATTTAAAAGATTTGTATGAGGCTTATAGTGGTATGTCAAAGAATAAAACTTTTGCTGTAATTGTCTAGTTATTTTTTAAGTGAACAAAATAAATGTTATAAGAACACTAAAAATTGGAAAACTAAAAATTTAGATGGTGTTACTGAAGAAATCTTACAACACAAATATGGCTGGCATTGAGATTACTACATGGTTTGTTTGACATGAGTGTGATGAGTGGATGCATGTCTAAAAATTGGAAGACTGGTTTTACTGGTTCCTTATACAACAAGAATTATATAAAGAATCAATGCAAAAACTACAGGGGTGGGGGCAGTGAGTTTGTTAAATGTGCCTGGGACCAGTGGCAGATTAAGGCTCACTGGTGCCCTAAGCACTGACAAATCTTGGCGCCCTCCTCCTTTGTACATACAAGATTTTTTTACAAATCTTCATTGGGGTTTTTTTCTTTCTCAACTTTGTAGTGCCACCTTTGGCCCTGGTGCCCTAAGATGTGCTTAGTCCGCTTAATGTGCTTAGTCTGCCTGGGACGTTGTTTGGCAGAATTCTAATCACCAGTATGTGAGAGGTGATAATGAGCAAAATTGGGAAACGCAGATAACTTTATGCCGAGTAGGAAGTTTTCACTCTTCAGCAATCACTGAGTAATATATGAATGTGGGAATGGCACTTCCATATAGACTCTTTTAAGTCCAGTTTATAAGTTTCCCCTTTTTATCAGCTTTGTTTTATCTTAATTTGTCTTAAGGGGATATTTTTCAGTGAATGGATCCAGAAAGCAGCAAAAATGATTGTTCATTAGAACAGGTCCTGGAAATGAATTAAGTGTGTCAGGAGCAACATGCAAGTACATAGGGAAGCACTTGGGAAATGTATGTGATGAAACCAGAAGAGAGAGAATCAAGTATGTTTAGATTTTGAAAGAATGCAAAAATGAGTAAGCTATTTTGCTTGCTTTCCTATTGATTCTTAAAGTCTAGGGAAGACTGAGCAAGTCATAATTGGATGGAGCTGATGAGAAATGTTAAATTTAGAGCAAAAAATACAGAAGGATGATTTGCTGGAAAAGAGTCACAGAAAGTAATATTGTTGTAAACTATTTTAGCTACTTTTGCTTTTCTTATGGCATACCTTTAATTCCTTTAACCTATTATTTCTTATTCTTTTTCTCAACTCTTATCATGTTGTTCATCATGAAATAGAATAACATGATGAATGATGGGTTTATCTGCATATCATTTTTGGTATGTAGTAAAACTTACAAATTATGTATCAAAAGAAACTTCCATGGAGACTTCTGTATCAGAAGCAGGGCAAATTAGATCTGACATATCTACTGGGAATTAAACCTTACCCAAATTGTTCTGCTTTGTTATGGGTTTTGGCCAAGTTGAAGCACATTCATACTTTAAAGTAAAAACTGAAATAAAAATTCTGAATAGTAGTCAAATGAAGTGAAAAACTACATTACTAGTAGAGGAAAGGATGAAAAGATATCTGTCTCCCAATAATCTACTGTAATGTGCCAGGTACCTGTTCATTGTAAAACACCATGAAAATTGATGAGCTGTGTCAATCAACAAATAAATCTGGGAACTAGACAGTAGGAATGCTGCAAAGTATCTCAGGTCCATGTATAATCCATACACTTGGTTGGCTGATAACTTTGGCAATTGTTTCCTCATTTTGGCTCCAGAATGGACAACAGGTGGTTACTGTGAGAATATATGCTAATCAATCAGGTGACCAGAAGTTTTGCTACACTTTCTTAAATTGAATGAGCCTCTCTGAGGTATCATATGAAGTGCATACTTAAGTAAATGGACTGTTAATAACCAGGCAGAGGTGGTGAACCACATCTCAGACCAGCTGGAACAATGACAGAATGGAGTTGCACCTAAATGGAGAAAATCTTATTCCTGTTTTCAGTCTTCAAGCATCCATTTAAAAGATAATGTGGCTTACCTTTTGATTTACATACTGTAGTGTGCTGGAATTGTTATCCTCCAATTGCTTCATGTTTAGTACTCTCTGAAGTGAAGCAGATAATTCAGAAAGCCAAGTCATCAGTATTTCAGTACTATGCTCCCCCCACAATAGAAATGATTAGAAAAGACACAATTGAACTCAACATTTGGCTATTACATTCGCACAGTTTTCTTGGTAACAAAAGAGAAATGGTTGTCACTGCCTACTTTTAGCATGTTCCTTGAACTTCCCAGTCTAATCTATCCCTCCAGGATTCTCTGGTGGACCTTTGTGAAATACTTACCCTGGTTAGTTTTCTAGGCAGACAAAGTAGACTTGGAGCTGCTACTTGCTCAAGGCTAACAAATCTTCAAGACTTCCAGGATAGGCATGGTTGAACTGAAGATGTCTCTATAAAAGTGAATAGATAGGTTCTATGGAAACTCTCTAGAGCAAGGGTCTTCAAAATTGGCAAGCTTAAGACTTGTGGACTTCAACTCCCAGAATTCCTGAGCTAACATGACTGGAGGAAGAATTCTGGGAGTTGAAGTCCACAAGTTTTAAAGCTGTCAAGTTTGAAGACCCCTGCCCTAGAGTACAGGAAATCATTCACATGTGCTGCAGACAGTTGCTCTTCATGATAACAGGACAACAGCCTTCCATAAGACTGATGGCCAGATGAAAGGATCAGCCATCTTGTTTGCAGCTACAGCAGAGCCTTTTCAAGGAGACTAAGTCTGCAAGACTCACTTCTTAAGCACATTTGGAAATTACCTATTAACTACCTTAAAGTTATTAGAAACATTGGAATGAGAAGTTTGAAAGGTCCTTGGCAGAGGTAGTATTCAGCAGGTTCTGACCAGTTCTGGAGAACTGGTATTGGAAATTTTGAGTAGTTCGGAGAACCGGCAAATGCCACCTCTGACTGGAGATTTTGCAGTATCCTTCCCTGCCATGCCCACCAAGCCATGCCCACAGAACCAGTAGTAAAAAATGTTGAATCCCACCACTGGTCCTTGGGTGAATTTAGCTTCAATTCTGAATAAGAATTTTTAAAAATTGAAATAAACAGCAAAAAAACTAAGATTTTGATGTAAAAAAATTACAAATAGGTTAAAGATCCAGTTAAATTTAGAAATTTAGAATGACTTTTACTATAGGGTTTTGGAATTAATTATAAAAAATACTTATGCGAAACAGAGTTATTTTGGTTATCTTGGTTTATAACAAAGATAAATGACAATGATTTTAGAACCTGAATGTTAGAGGTGACTAAAAATTGTAATTAGAAGGAAAATATACAACTCATCATTTGGTTTGGTTAACTGGGAAATATTAGAAATATTAAAGAAGATATTTGGAAATTATTGACAATACAATATCAACAGTGCCATTAGTGATGTCTGATTCTGTGGAGAGATAATGTCCAAAAATGTCAGTGAGACAATGACAGATATGAAATAAATCTTGTCTCACAAGACAGTGGAAGTACCAAAAATACTTTCTATACTTTCTTATACTCTTTATAAACAGCCAAGAGAATGATTTGGGAAAGGATTATTTTATTGGATATGCAAAAAAAGTGGCTGAAGTCTTAAACGTTAAAGTAAAATACAAATGACAAATCAAGAAAATAAGCTGGATTTTTTAATTGAATCTGCAAAGGAGGTTTATTAAATCCTTGAAGAAATCTGTATGATGGAATAAAGAACAAATGAAATCAAATCCTATGACAATATTTGAATTCACTGAAGATTAAAAGGAAAGAAATATAAATTTGATGCTTTGTGCTTTTTTTCTTTAAGTTTAATTTGTATTCAATTTAAATCTGAAAAATTACTTTTACATGTCAGACATGTCAATGGAAGGAAGATGTTGAAAATTCTGGAGGAACACATTGTGGATGGGCCCTTTCCAAAGATTTCATTCTGCTTGTATGTATTGATTGAATTATTTAGAATGGTAATTGGTGGGTGTGATTTGGCTGAAGCACAACCATGGTCTGATAAATGTCTAGAGAGCTTGATACTTAAAATAAGATTTTTTTCCCTTTTAAATGAGTGATGAATATATAAAACCATTGCTTCATGTATTGAGCATATATTTAGATTTTCTTCACATTTCAGAAGCTTATGACAGTCAAAGATATATATAGGATATACAGCTATGACAGTTCTGGTTTTGCACATTTCTTCATTTTTTCTATTTACAGCTTTAGTTCTTCCCATACCTTTATTATAAAGTTCACACTGATATTTGCACTCTCCTTACATTGGATACAACATTTGAGTTAAATCATGTCTCTTTGTAGCATGTTCTCGATATAATGTTTCTCTACATGTTACTTTCCCTTAATATATACATTTGTGATGTACTTCATTCTCATATTAAAATAATAACTGAACCATTTCCCCTCGCCCATTAATGTTATCCAAGAAATTTCAAAAACCTCTATTTTTTTCTATTATTAGAAACTTTTACTGTTTTTTTCTATGAAATTCTTCACAAATCCTATGTGCAAATCTTTACAGTGATGAAGTTGATGGAGTTTTTAATGTTACTTGTTAGTTTCTCTGGACTTAGTTCAAATTCATTAACTGATATTTCTATGTGCTTTTGACCTCTTCAGACATGGGATATGAAGAAAATTGAAAGTAGCAGATGTTTAATAAGAGTTGAGTGCCATTACAGGTAAGTACAGTGCAGTTTCTGTGCATCCCTGTGATGTTAACAAATAATACTATTATGAATATTAATCTGAATTTCTGATACACATATATCAATACAGTCAGCTTGTACAAGCCTGTGTGATAAGCCTCATGGTAGCATTATATTATCTTTAAGCTATGGTAACATTTATCAGTCAATAAGGCAGATCTAAAATTCCTCTGGCCGTTACCAGTGTGCATTATGTTTTTTTTAACAACTCATAATATCTAAGGCCATTTTCTGATTGCTCCCTGTATTTTTCCTCTTCTGTTTCTTGTGCTAAGAATTCAGTAATATGTAATGGTCTTTATGTTCAATGGATATGTAGTTTTAGTCAATGACATGTTGGGTTTGTTGCTGTTGACCATCGCTTCTGATTTACCTGCTTTCTAATAGGAGTTTCTTTGGGCAGCTGCAATTTTATTTAACCAGAATGCCCTGGATTCCACCACTCCCCTCCCTTTCTGAGGCAATCAGGGGATGCAAATGAACTTGCCAATGAGAATCACTGTTTCCCATGAATATGTAAAATTCCCCATGAATATGTAAATTTTATTTTATTAGCACCCTTTCCTTATTCTGGTAAGTCCAACAACAAAGCTTCATTTTGGCCTGAAGGCCAGAAGATACTTCTTAGAAACACATAGCCTGAAAGCATAGTTATGAGTAAAAGTAAGCAGGAAATGCAATATAATATTGTAGTAGAAGTAGCATTGACTAGACAGTGTACTAAAGATTAGTGCTAGTCTTTAATCATGAGTGGGATGAATAGAGCAAATAGGGGGTGGGGATCAAAATTGTGTAACCAGGATAATATATCAGAATTCTAGTCAAATGGAAGAACTGTAAGCTTGTGAGCCAAGGGCTCCAATGGAGCCATGTCTAATACACACTACTATATAGAGATGTTTTTAAAAGAGACCCCACCCAAGAAATGCAGAGTACATCCAACTGGACCAAAGGGAAAGCTCAGATAGTAGATGTCCCACAAATTTATTTATTTTTCTTTGAAATAATATTTAATTAAGATTCCTTTTCATTAAATGCCATAAAGATACATTGTGGTAGGAGAAGGTAATTGAATTCCACTAAGATCAAAAACCTGACAGAATTCACCCATTTTGTTCTAATGCATTGCTAGTATTTGTATGAAAGAGAGAGGGGGGAGGGAGGGAGGGAGGGGGAGAGAGAGAGAGAGAGAGAGAGAGAGAGAAGAAAGAATTTCCTATAATGGGATTCTGGGTAGTTTATGATTTTCAAGCTGCCTTTCCATCTAATTTTTACTATTCCAGATAAATATTTCAGGAATCCAGTAATTACATATTGATTTGTTTATTTTGTTTGTTTGTTTTTCATCCTCCCAAGGGTGCCAGGAAAAAAAGAGAGAGGGGAGGAGGGAGAGAGGGAGGGAGAGAGAGATGGAGAGGGGCAAAGTAACTAGGAAGCTATGGATGATATCAAAGTGACTCTGGTGTGAGATCCAGTGTGGTGCCTTTTCCATGTTACAACAACCCACCAGGACTCAAAGCCACATTTTCATAGGGAAGCATTGTCAGATGTTCTAGAATTGTACTTCCAGATCATTGCAGAGCACTTTATAAAGTTAAGAAAAGCTTGAAATACCACATAATTTCTGAGGCGCATATCTGGTCTGCTAATATGCCAGGAAGAATGAGCAATTATGATTTTCCATCTAAAGCAACATATGCTGTTTGCTGTCCTGTTCCGAACAGCTGTAGGTTAGATGCTGTTAAGACTAGGCCCCCGCTCTCCTCAATATTTCAAAATTGAAATTAAACTAAAATAACAGCACCTGCTGAACAAAACACGATTTCCAAATGTGTACTTGCACACAATTACTATGAAGAGGCTGGCCACCATTGTTACCAGTCTATTCTTTTTGAATGGAAATGGCAGTGAAGTTTTTCGATGCAGCTGCAGATCCACAATTGTATAACTAGAGCTGGCCCCAAGCCAACCCTCAAGAACTCAAGTGGCACCAGAAGATACTATATTGATTTGCAATTGAACATAATAGGCCATCAGCTTAATTATTACTGAAGTGACAAGGTTCTGGATATTTCATATTTATATTTCAGAGGCCTGGGAAGGATGAATGTAAATCATTTCAATGCAGGCATTTGCCTTCCTCAGGAAGGTGGGGTGCTCTTACTATATTCAGAGGCTGTGAAAGACCAAGAGGACTGGCTATTCGACTTGAGCCCTGCCTCACACAGGGACTCGGCTGCAAAAATAGTTCAAAGCTGCAGAACTAACTGCTTCCCATAGGCAGATATCTCATGACCCTTTTTAGTACTAAAAACCACACACAGATAATTAGTTTCAATTGATTCTACAGCCAGGAATGTGTACTTCTAAAGAAATGGTGATTTAATCAAAATGAAGGGAATAGCTGACACCTATCTCAACTCCTTCAAGTATCTGCCAGATCATTTGGAGCTCTGGGGTGCCCAGGAGTTTACTTCTGTCACCAGAGCAGCAAGCAGTCCTGCAAAAATGAAGGGGGGGGACTTTTTTGGAGGAAACACTTGGCTTAACTGAAGGCCAACTTCTCTAGATGTTATGGTTTGATGGGGAGCCACTTCTTCATGGGGCTCTCCCAGTAATTTTCAAACATGTAAATTAGTTTCCCATTTTTAAAATCTAGTGATACAGAAATATCCAACTATTGTTGGATATTGGAAGCACTTATATTATGAACGACAAGGGATAGATTGCACATCTTGCTTAAATGTAAAACATGACAAAGATGAAATACTATTTGGAAGGTGTCTTTTTTGCTAAAAAAAACTCAGGCTAATGCTACTGTCCCATTTTCTAGTATAATGTTTTCTGGAACTCAAGTATCTCCCTTTTGTCCTAAGCAGGGGTGTCAAACTCAAGACCTGGGGTGCTTCAATGTGGCCTGCAAGGCCTCCCTGGAAACAGCAAAGGACTGGCCTGAGGAGCCTCAGCCAGTGAAAATGGAGCTTGGAGGCCAAAAGCCTGTTTAATTGGCAGAGCGCTCAGGCCATCACAGGCACCCCTGACATGAGTGACATTGAGCTGGCCACACCCACCTGGGCCCCCTGAGGTGAAACACAATGAAATCATTGTGACCCTCAATGAAATTGAGTTTGACACCCCTGTCCTAGAGGTATGAAAAGAATGTGAGGGAAGAAGAATAAGAAAGAGATGTTCTGTGTTGTTATTGTTTTAAGGAACACAAAACCTAGTCTCTCCATGTTGCTTTCAAATAGGTTGACTCCTCCAGAATGGGAGAATATCCTGGCAAAAAAATAATAATTTCAGTCAGTTTACTAGTACAAATAAAGTTTCTTTAAAAATGTTTTTAAGCAAACTTCCTACTCAAAGATGCCTTTGTCTACATGGTCACATGGAACTGTTACCTTCCAATGCAGGTTCAGTTTGCAGATTTGGGTTTTTTTGTGGGGGGTGTGTTTTTTTTCTTAACTTGATTTTGGTTAGCTACCAGTAGAAAAAGAAAGATTTAGTCTGGTGGAATGAGAACCATTAATAAAGTTTAATAAAAGAAAAAAGGAGAGTCTATCTGCTTTCTATAGTGAGATCCACCCCCCACCCAAGAAAACAAACCCTCCATCTCTGCCTGGCTGCCTGCATTGACATCCTAAGACACTTAACAACACAGAAGAAGGAGGGAAAAGCATTCAGGCTTCACGTTCACATCTTTTCTCAACAAAACAAGTCTTTTTACACCTGAAGTGCTAAAAGAACAGAAAATCTGCAGCAAACAGAGCAAACTGACAAGTTCGAACATGACTTTGTAACAAAATGTTTCACGGACTGCATCCACAATGGATAAAGAGGCTGAGTTGAGTGCACACACGCAACACTCACAAAGCCAAGCCAACACAGAATCTTTGAATGTTTAAATGCGCTCTCAGTCTTCCCGTGCAAAAGGGCAAAAAGAGTGCACGGAGTGCAACAAACACTTTCTCAAGGCAGCAAAACAGTTAAGTCTTCGCTTTTCTTTGTTTTTTTTTTAATACTCTCAAAAGAGAAACTCCAAAAGAGCCATTATTTAAGCATTATTTAACCATCAACACAGAGAACTTTGGAGGGAAATAATATTATGGGATAGCTTACTGAGCTGCGTTGTGCATGTGTGCTCAATGTATGCTCTTTATTCCTTGCTAATTATGAAGGTCTTTGGAGGTCTTTAATGACTCACAGAAATTTTAAAAGCTTGAGATCTTAAATTTCAATAATGCCAAGAGCTCAACTGAATGCACACACATAAACTCCACAAGTCAACCAAATCAACATTCTACTAGAACATTTCACATTTGCATTCAACATCACTCTACACCAACCATTGGGTGAACTGAGCCATAGTGTATGAACAGATATGCACAAACATATCCACAACAACTTTGATATTATCTTACCAACATTCTATCCCTTCTTCTTGTTGTTGTTGTTAAATATATTCACCAATACCAGTCTTAGGAATGTAACTAGGTATTATTTGCTGGGAAATTAGGGGCCAGATGATCCTGGCAAAAATCTAATTTAGATATATTAAATATTGATCTGCAATACTATATAGTATGAATCTTATATTCACTGATGCTTGCTCACAGTTCTTTATTTTAGGAGATCCCAACAGGATCTCAACCTATTTATTCTACATTATCTCTCTCTCTCTCTCTCATTCTTTCATTTTCATAACTGCACCTGGAATTCAAGAGTTTTCCTACATGGGTCTTTCCCCTAATTACAGAGTTAATTATATATGCTGATTAGTTATCAGCATAATTAAAATTCTAATTAATTGAAAGGATAGATTTCTTTTTTTTCTAATGCAGCAGATATATAGAATTCTAGTTAGCACTTCTGAGATTCATGGATTCATATCTCTGAATTTATGAAATGCATCCTAGCTGAAGATATAATTTGGTTAGATCTGAAATATTTGATGACATATTACAGACTTCCTCCTGTCTACTTTTATTCTACATATTTTTTTAAAAAATTACACACTAAACTGTTTTGAACTTGATATCCTAAATCTATGGTTTGTGCTATGAATGCCAACTTTAGAAAGGAAAATAATTGTATGAATCAAAGATTACATTATGTGTCAGTTTTCAATCATTTGTTCCTAAGTCCATTTCACTTCTTTTCTGCTTCGAAGTATTGAAATCCTAGTTATAATTCTCTCTTCCTCTTCCATGCAGGAACAGCAAGAGTAATTTTCAAAGAAACATCTTAAATAAAACAATGGCAAAAAAAATCAGCAAAGCTCAAATAATAAATAAAAATAAATAAATTAACTGAGAGACAGAAATAAAAATATCACGCAGTTTCAGAGGCAGTTTTGTCCTGGAGTCATTAACATCCCATTTTAACACATTTTACCATCTAAACAACTTTCTAATCTGAGTTAGAAGTTTTTTATGCTATTGCATAATTTAAAAAAGTCTAGGAAAGGGTCAAAGCCAAAGATGTGAAAACTGAAAGTTAACTTAATTCCGAATTCTAGGAGTGTGAACAAAGGTTGGTATGCATAAAAATGTTAAGGGAATGAAATGGGTACCATTCTTCAATGGTTATGTCACAGCAACTGTGAAAGGGATCTTGAAGTCTTAGTGGATAACCAGCTAAATATGAGCCAGCAGTGTGCAGCAGCAGTCAAAAAAGCTAATGCAATCCAAAAATTGCATTAACAGAGGGATACAATTGAGATCAGGTGAGGTACTAATACCACTCTATAAAGCCTTAGTAAGACCACACCTAGAGTACTGCATCCAGTTTTGGTCACCACACTATAAAAAGATGTTGAGACTCTAGAAAAAGTACAGAGAAGAGCAACCAGGATGATTAGGGGACTGGAGACTAAAACATATGAAGAACGGTTACAGGAACTGGGCATAGCTAGTCTAGTGAAGAGAAGGACCAGGGGAGACATGATAGCAGTCTTCCAATATTTGAGGGGCTGCCACAGAGAGGAGGAGGTCAAGCTATTTTCTAAAGCACCTGTAGGCCAGACAAGGAATAATGGATGAAACTGAACAATCAACCAATGGAACAGCTTGCCCTCAGAAGTTGTGGGAGCACCATCACTTGAGACTTTCAAGAAGAGATTGGACTTCCATTTGTCAGAAATGGTGTAGGGTCTCCTGCTTGGGCGGGGGTTGGACTAGATGACCTATAAGGTCCCTTCCAACTCTGATGATCTGTTATCTGACTAGAAAGCAGAATGGGACCCAACAAAAGAGCTGATTGACTTCTGAGGATATTTTGTTCCACAATGTATAAAATGGGAAAAAGCAGAAATTTAAATCTGACATCATCAAATAATTATTTGGAAGTACTTAAAACCTGCACAAAAATATGTTAACCATGATCAGATAACATTAAGCTGAAAACTATAGCAGTACTGGGGAATTAAGAAATGTGTGACCAGGAATCTTCAATTGAGCATTTCTGGCATAATGAGCTCCCTAAGAAAAGGACAAATTGATAATATTTTATTTCACTTTACTTTGCATAGGAAGAAATGGCAACCACCTGCTCAAGTAATTCTAAAATAAAAAAACCACAGAATAGACACTGAGTAATTGTTTCCAAGTATATGAGAATCCAGCTGAACATTTTTTTCTAACAAAGAGAAGTACAGGTTCAACAAGGAAAAAAAGTGCTTATTTATAAAAGCAGATGAGAAGAATCCACGAATTAGGGGAATTATGATCATAGGTTATGGAATCTCCATTCTAGAACTATTTTAAATGTTTGCAAAAGAAAATAGAATTATATTTTGATTTTTTTTCAAGTCTACAATAACTATAATGAATTGTAAGAAGATGCAGCAAAAAGCAATGCAGAATGTTTGCTATGTAGAAAAGAAGCTATTCATGTGTATGCAAATGAAACTAAGGCTTCTGAATTACTAGTATGATTTACAATATTAAGACTACAACCTTGTAGTTCCTACAAAGATACCCTAGAAGCTATTTTTTACATATTAGAACACCACCTCTATGGATGGGGAGGGGTCTATTCTTTGAGGAAATCTAACAACAGATCTCCTGTTCCTTGGCCTTATTTATCTTCTGATATTGCAGATCGAATACCAGAACAGGTGAAAAGTATGCCTAGGGATAAATTGAGCTCTTTAGCTTGGATCTACAAGTTCCAAAGTTTTCCCACTCCTGAGAGGTTAAGGGGAAAAAATCAGTCCTGTAGTTGATATAACTAATTTCTCTTCAAATGTGGCAATGAATAGTAAAGCGAGTGCAATGTAAAGTGATAATTGATGCAACTGTTAAACATTTGAAATAAGAATAAATCATGAGATACATGAAGATATGCCTTGCTTTCTCCAGGTAATCTGGATTCAAGCTTCTTAGGTTTCTAAGTCATTGTACTTTCAGTGGTGGGATTCAAATAATTAACAACTGGTTCTCTGCCCTAATGATTTCTTCCAACAACCAGTTCACCAAACTGCTCAGAAAGTTAACAACCAGTTCTCCCGAACTGGTGCGAACTGGCTGAATCCCACCACTGTCTACTCTGCTTGCATTTTAACATGGAATAGATAGACCCAATCTTAGGTCTGCCAGCTGTCTAGCAAATTTCTGCTTCTGAAGGAAGAGAAAAGGATGAAAAGAAAGGAATGAAAACTGAAGCATGGTACAGCTAGACAGAGAGAACTACTGGTAGACCGCTAGCGTTAAACTGATCAGAGTTGGGAACTTTGCATGATTTTTTTTTTAAAAGAAAGCTTTGTGCAGACATGTATATTGTAAAAGTTAAATTGTCACAGCACCTATCTTTGTTTCATTCTCTCTTCATTCCTTCTTCTCTGCTGGCATTAAAAATTGTGGTATGCCATGGGTTTTCTTCACTTTCTTATTACAAAATTCTTGCTATGAGACTAAATCTGCCCATTTTTTTTAACTTACAGGCACCTTCCCCATCCTCTTTGCACAAACCTGGATTTTGCCACTGTAGTAATCCATGTTGGTTCATCTTGGCTGTAGAAAATGGGGTTTAGCTGGCCCAAATGCCCTCTTCTGCTGTGCTGTGATAATAAATGCATTGCCAAAAGAAAGAAGGTACAGTAAAGCAGTTGAGGCAGTAGATGTCTATGGAGATTCTCAGTCATCCAGGTCATGATTGTCCCAAAGGTGCTTTTTCAAGAGGCAACTGGATTTTCTGATTTTTCTTTGAAGATGTTTCACTTCTCATCGAAGAAGCTTCTTCAGCTTCAGTAGAGTTTCCATCTTTCTTTTTTTATTGCTGTCTTTTTCATTCTTCCTAATGCTGACTGAAATGGAGGACTGGCTCTCTTTTAGAAGAACATGGGATGTTGTATAGCAACTTAAGCTAAAACTGTATGAGGGACCTGGATTCCTTGCATGAAAATGTTTTCTGTTTTTGCAAGCTGCTCTTTGGAACCTGCAGAAATCCATGCAAAATGACAGATGTGCACTGTAAAGTTACTGATACATAGCAGCATTTAGTCCAAGAAAAGTGGAGCATGAGCAGATCTGTCATCTGTCTGGAATCCTGGAATGTGAATTTTCATAAGTCTGTATTTCTAGTCCAGTATCATATCAAAGGCATGCAAAATATGAAATATAAAAATACTTAACAACATGCCATTTTCTCTTACATACAAACACGCACACACAGAGTAACAAACTTACATGTAGCTTCCTGAGTCAATCTCCACTGAAGGACATTATCTTTAATGTGTCCTTTATCACTGGGTGTATGTGCGCACATGAATCTGTGTGTATGCATGCCTTTGAATCAGTGCTGACTCCTGGTGTGATGTGAATGGGTGCAGAGGTGGTATTCAGCAGGTTCTGACCAGTTCTGGAGAACCTGTAGCAGAAATTTTGAGTAGTTTGGAGAGCCAGCAAATACCACCTTTGACTGGAGATTTTACAGTATCCTTCCCCTGCCATGCCCACAGAACCGGTAGTGAAAAAAAAATTGAATCCCACCACTGAATGGGTGGATATCTGGGCAATCGTAATCCATGTTTTTCTTTCTAAGAGCTTGAATGTTGGCTGCTACTATACAACATGAACAGGACCTGTGAAATCCTGGTATCTTTCATAGATATGCAAGTAATCATCTATGCCAGCCTTTTCAACCCCATACTTTCCCTGAACTACAACCTTCAGAATTTCTAACCATCATGATTAGTTCTAAAAGTACAGGTAATCCTTGATTCAGTATTATAACTGAAATCACAGTTTTCTTTGCTAAGCAATGCAGTTGTTCTGCTGCATTTAATGACTCTTTTTTGCTAAAGTTGTTAAATGAATCACTGCAGTTGTTAAGTGAATCATGTGGTCATTAGGCAAATCTGGCTTCCCCCCTTGATTTTGCTTGTTGGAAGGAAGCCATCTGGGAAGGTTACAGATAGTGACCACATGATCCTGGGACAGTATAATTGTCATAAATCCATGCCAGTTGTCCAGCGCCAAATTTTAATCATGTGACCTGAGGTTGCTGCATGGTCGTAAATGTGAAAAATGATCATAAGTCACTTTTTTCAGTGCTATTATAACTTTGAATAGTGACTAAGTGAATGGTTGTAAGTTGAGGACTACCTATATAGTATCATCACACTTGGAAGGCAATGTGATAAGTTTTGCCCACAACTATTGTGCGATCTTTCTGTACAACTGAAATCCCTGTTATTCTTCATTAATATGTGGTGAGGCAGTAAATTATTTGCTCATAGTAACAACAATCAGGAACCAGGAACACTCAAAACCAAACTCTCTTATTTCCAGGAAAATATTCCAGTGGATGTAGGCCAGAGGTGGTATTCAGCAGGTTCTGACCAGTTCTGGAGAACCGGTAGTGGAAATTTTGAGTAGTTCGGAATACTGCCTCTGACTGGCACAGCCCCCATCTATTCTCTGCCCCCCAAATCCCAGCTGATCAACTGGGTCTTCTTTTGTTGCCCTGCACCAGAGAACGGAGATGGAAAGCAGGTTAGTGGGATGGGGAGGGAATGGAGATTTTGCAGTATCCTTCCCCTGCCATGCCCACCAACCCACACCCACAGAACCAGTAGTAAAAAAATTTGAATCCCACCACTGATGTGGGCTATTTTGATTACCAGAAAATCCTGTGCTGTGGTATACCTTAAGCCTTGATTTGCCTGGTAGAGATGTAATATTGCTAATTGTCTAAAACTGCAACAGCTGCATCGTTATTTTAATAACCAGAAAAGATCTAGATGATTGTAATTTTGAAATGTAATTTTGACACTATTTAGCATTGCCAATATTTAATGTCCTTTTACTGCCTTAAAAGACATGCCCCTGGAAATTTTTGAGAGAGTGAGAAATGTTCTTGACCTTTATCTTTATTAAATATAAACTGCTAAACAGCACTTCAGGGCGACTGTATGAGGCCAAGCTTTTAATCATAAAGTGAAATACTTTGGTTCAGAAGAAATCTACATTGAACTGATTTTCACTTATCACTCAGCATTTGCCCTAGTTCAGACATGACTTAGCATTGCTGACAGATCTGGATTCATTGTTCATTATGAGACATAGTTGTTTCAGCTCAGTACAATTTAGCTTACTTTTTCCATTAGAAACAATGAATAAATGTTCTACATGTTGCATGGAAACAAAGAGAGAAGTTTTCCACTGGCTGAAATCTAGTCATAGCAAAATGGTAAAGAATTATATTTATAAGAGGTTTTTCCCAATTGTAATAGCCAAATCAGATATTATATTAAAGTCGTCATTTTCTGCAATGAAACAGCCTCAAATAAAACTTTGCTAATCTACAGAGTACGATACTAACCTAATCTTGAATATATATAATTTGTATCCAGGTATTCAGATCATGAAATTGTTACATCTTTGTTCTTGTTTTATATTTTGCCTTAATAGATACATTAAAGCAATCATAACTATCTTTGCAACTAGTTTGCAATGCAACTTTCTGTGACTGGCTTCCAGCAGATTCTGAGCATTTTTGTTAATTTAAATGGGGTGAATGCATAAATAAAAAGTCTTTCAATGTTGTGAGGAATTAAGAATTTCCTTCCTTCCTCCCTCCCTCCCTCCCTCCCTCCCTCCCTCCCTCCCAGAATTATGTTCCAATATTGTTGATAAGTTTATATAGTTACATCCAAGACTACCAAATCAAAACAGAAAAAACAGATTAATGAAAAAGATTAACAGTGTTAATCTAAAGACAGAATTCATTCACTACTAATGGCAGAGCAAACTGAACTCCATTTATTCTGCTTTCCCTTTTTGAAACACAGTTCAGCCTTTTATTGTCTGTTAGCCTAATCTCCAGAATGAAGCACCTTCCAACCAAAATTTTAAACCAAAGCTTCCCATAGGCTTCCCCTTGATGCCTAGAGGCATTTTTGCAAATGCAATTTATTTTGGAGGCTGATATCCTGCATTGCTCCATTTTAGCATACCAATTTTCATTTGGGACAAGAGAACCTGGGGGACATGAAAAAGAGGTTTCCATGGTAGTCTTGAGATTCCTAGAACAAATGAAGTAAGCAAAGATATAAAAATGCTGTATGGGAGAAGAGAGGAATCTTGCTAAAACAAAAACAAAGGCCAATTTTAATAACAATTTTATATGAAACTTTCCCAAATTTTGTATATTTTTCTGTGTGGGCTTATTAGCAATGCACTGTTAATCTGGAGAAATATGAATCAGTAAGATGAACATGTTCCAATTTGCACACTAATCCAGTAAATCTGATGTAAGTCAAATTGCTTAAATATGTGAGGGAACAAAATAATCCAGCATCTCTAGCATGGATGTAGTATGATCCAATTTGTTTGCACTATTTAAAATATGTCATAGTCTCATCAGTGTTCTCATTATTATTCATATAGAAGTATTACTCAAGCTGATACAAATATTTCCAGTACAAACACTAATAAATTGAACATAGAGTTTAGTCTTCTACCCAATTATCCTTTGAAAGTATTGGAAAAATTTAAGACTTATTTTTAATTTATTACATGAATAGAGTGCGTACTGATCCCAAGCCCTAAATTAACCCCCTGCTTATAGGTGAGGGAGATTTGATGGAATGGCATTTTATTTACTTTCATTGGAGTAGTTTATTTGTTTTTATTGAATGGTTAAGTAGAGGAAATTTTTCATATTGGCAAAATGCAAATTTCTCTTTATACATTTTATCATCCACAGCTGTGAAAACATTAGAGCTGTGGTGGCACAGTGGTTAGAATGCAGTACTGCAGGCTACTTCTGCTGACTGCCAGCTGCCAGCAATTGAGCTGTTCAAGTCTCACCAGCATAAGGTTGACTCAGCCTTCCATCCTTCCAAGGTTAGTAAAATGAGGACCCAGATTGTTTGGGGCAATATGCTGACACTGTAATCCACTTAGAAAGGGCTGTAAAGCACTGTGAAGAGGTGTATAAGTCTAAGTGCTATTGCTATTAGTGTTTTCTCCTTCCCCTGGCACAGGTTTACCAGGGATACAATCTGCTGACATATTCTGCCAACATCACAGTCAATTGAATTATCAATGGAATTAGCTTGACCTTTATTGGCTGTTTTAGGCTAGTGCAGCATTTGGGTGTGTCTTCCTTGGCTAATTGGCTTTTGATGGCAAGAGAGTCTGGTTCTTTCAAACTTAGCTCTTCCCCTGAACCCAGCAGGTATCTGAGCTGATCACCAGGTAGCAGACCTGGATTAGACTGAGCAGCAACTGATTGCTGGTAGTGGCGAGCTAGGCAATGAAAGCTAGAGAGAAAGAGCCAGATCCCCTTCTGCTGCTTATGGTGCAGCTTTCTTCATCCTTTTAACTGTTCTTCAGAATGCTTCTCTACTTCAATTACTGCTCCTTGGAAATATCATTAAGCCCATATCCAAAGTAAGTCCATCTATGAGCTGATAGTCAAGCTTCCTTTGAGTGCATATGTACAAAACTAGAGCAAATGGCTAAATTTATGTCAAAATTCACTTCTTGAAATATCACAGGTTCATGTTACATTAGAGAGTGTGATTAGTGGCTGTTTTCCCATTGATTGGTCTGGTTCTGTGGGAAAGAAGGGAATAAAGCTAGGGAAATCTAGTCTAGTGAAGAAAAGGACCAGGGGAGACATGATAGCAGTGTTCCAATGTTTGAGGGGCTGCCACAGAGAGGAGGGAATCAAGCTATTTTTCAAAGCACCCGAAGGTCAGACAAGGAATAATGGATGGAAACTAAACAAGGAGAGATTTAACCTGGAAATGAGGAGAAACTTTCTGACATTGAGAACCATCAACCAATGGAACAGCTTGTCCTCATAAGTTGTGGGAGCTTCATCACTTGAGACTTTCAAGAAGAAATTGGACTGCCATTTGTCAGAAATGGTGTAGGGTCTCCCGCTTGGGCTGGGGGGGTTGGACTAGATGACCTATAGGGTCCCTTCCAACTCTGATTATCTGTTATCTGAAATATCACAGTTCCTGTCCTTCACATACTCCATAATCATAAAGACAGCACCATTTCTCAGCATTGTGCCTATAGGAAGATAGAGATCTACAATGGGGGAAGCAAGTTTTTTCTGCTATTTGAAAGAGTAGTGGATCAGTGGTGGGATTCAAATTTTTTACTACCGGTTCTGTGGGTATGGCTTGGTAGCATGGCAAGGGAAGGATACTGTAAAATCTCCAGTCAGAGGTGGTATTTGGTTCTCGAACTACTCAATTTCTACAGTTCTCCAGAACTGGTCAGAACCAGAGCTGGTATTCAGCAGGTTCTGACCAGTTCAGGAGAACTGGTAGCAGAAATTTTGAGTAGTTCGGAGAACCGGCAAATATTTATTTATTTATTTATTTATTTATTCATTCATTCATTCATTCATTCATTCATTCATTCATTTATTTATTTATTTATGGGATTTATATGCCACCCTGTCTCCCGCAGGACTCAGGGCAGCTCGCAACAGCAAAAAACATACAATACAAAAATTTAAAATTTAAAAAATATTAAATAGAAATCCCAAAAACATTAATTAAAACCAAGAACAGCGAATATACAGTAATAAAACCAATAACCCCCCCCCACTCAGTCCAGGTCAGCCTGTTGAAATAGCCATGTCTTCAGGTCACGATGGAAGGATCGAAGGTCAGGGGCCATCTGCAGCTCCAAGGGCAGCTGATTCCACAGGGTGGGCGCTCCCACAGAGAAGGCTTTCCCCCTGGGGGTCACCAGCCGACACTGTCTGGCCAACGGCACCCTGAGGAGGCCCTGTCTGTGGGAGTGCATGGGACACTGGGCAGTCATTACTGGCAGTAGATGTTCCTGCAAATACCCCAGCCCTAAGCCATGTAGGGCTTTATAGGTGATTACCAGCACCTTGAATCTTACCCGGAGGGCAACTGGCAACCAATGCAGTTCACACAGGAGGGGTGTAACATGGGAGTATCAGGATACTCCCATCACAAATACCACCTCTGACTGGAGATTTTACAGTATTCTTCCCCTGCCATGCCCAGCAAGCCATGCCCACAGAACCGGTAGTAAAAAAAATGTGAATCCCACCACTGGTCAGAACCTGCTGAACACCATTTCTGTAGTGGATACCACATTTAGGTTGTCTTTCAGGAATAGCTTGGTGCAAGATATAAACTAAAATACAGTGGCAATTTGCTTCAAGTAAAGCTAAGACATAGAAATCAGTCTATTTTGCAGAGATCTAGTAGCCCTCTCCCCCACTTGCTTTCCAGAGAGCCCTGAAAAGCTGATGCTTTCAAATATTGGAGTAGATGAGGTTGGAGACCAGCAAGATGGTAGATTGAAGTATGGGAGAATGTTGCCTCAAGGTGTCATGAGTTTTTATTGTGATTGTATGGGAGGGAGCATTATCAACTTGTAACATGGCCAGGGTTGTGGTTATGATATGGGAGGCTACACAAGTCTTTTAAATAAAAATAAATAAATCTGCAGGCTTTGCAGCAAAAAAAAACCCCTATGTTTCCATGAATATTAGGATAGAATAGCTTGATCAAAAAATCAAGGCAGAAAGCAAAGGTGTTTTCTCATTGACATTCAACTGATATTTCAGTAAATAACACGAGAAAGAGATAACATATCATTGCCTTTTAATTTCCTCTTTCTCTAATACTCTTTTATATGTCTTGTGATTAGCTCCAACCAAGGCCAGGCAGGAACATTCTAATAATTTGGATAGATATATATTCTCAGATGTCAAAAATCATCTGAAAGTGTCAAGAGGAGCAGGGAAAATGGTGTGAGACAATAAGAAGTGAAAAAAGAATTCTAGGATATAGCCTGCAATCACAGGCCTTTTTGTAGATGGGTGTGATTCAGATGAAGAGTTGAATAAAGGATTAATTGCACCAGTGAAAATACACTATCTCATTGAAAGGAAATGTGCACATGAAGATTCAAAGAACGACAATATCACCGACTTGGATAAGGTATTTTAAACACAAATGACAGACATTTATCAGTCTTCAGGAAAAGGCTAGTTAAAAAGCTATATATGGGTGAAACTGCAAAATGACTTTGAAATTATGATTTACTAGCATTTAACTGCTTATTTAGCATCCTCCATGATGGTAATATCAGACAGTAACAATAGAAATAGCACTTAGATTTATATACTGCATCATAAAATAAGATCCAGTCTTGTATTGGTTGGGCTTGAAAATAAGCACTAGAACTTATTTTTGGAGGATGACTTGTTTTTTCCCCCCATGTACCATATAGGAGACCTACTACTTCTGCTTGCTCACAGCCGCAATGGGGCAGGAGGCACACGGCTGCACAACTCTTGCCTTTCCAATGGTCCGCGCAGTGCAATGGGGCAGGAACAGGGCTGCAATGGGACAAGTGGTTGCATGGCTGCATGACTCTCAACTTTCCCAAGGAGACCTCCTGATGCCCCTGGTTTCTGCCTCAGTATCCAATCTGCCAGACAGGGCTCACAAATGACATAATAATAATTAATAATAATTTATTCGACTTGTATGCCGCCCTTCTCCCTAAGGACTCAGGGCGGCTAACAATAAAACAGCAAATATTTACAAAATTTACCTAAAAACAAATTAAATCTAGACAAGCCAAAATATACAATAAAACCAATAAAACCTTAAAGTTAAAACAATTTAAAACCCCCCACCTGGGTCATTCCAGGCCAGCCTGTTGAAACAACCAAGTCTTCAGGTCCCGGCAGAAGGAGCAGAGATCAGGGGCCAGATGGAGATCCATGGGGAGCTGATTCCAAAGGCTGGGCGCTCCCATGGAGAAGGCCCTAGCCCTGGGAATCACCAGTCGACAATGCCTAACCAACGGTATCCCAAGGAGGCCCCTCCTGTGGGAGTGAACAGGGCGATCGGAATGTGATGCTGGCAGGAGGCATTCCCACAAGTACCCTGGACCCAAGCCATTTAGGGCTTTATAAGTTGTTACTAGCACCTTGAAACTAACCCGGAAGGCAACCAGCAACCAATGCAGGTCACGCAGGAGGGGTGTAACATGGGAGTATCAGGATACTCCCATCACAGCCCGTGCGGCCGCATTCTGCACCAGTTGTAACCTCCGGGTAGTTCGCAAGGGCAGCCCCATGTAGAGAGCATTACAGTAGTCGATTCTAGAAGTGACGAGTGCATGAGTGACCGTTCGAAGGGCATCTTGGCTCAGGTAAGGGCGAAGCTGGCGAACCAGCCGAACCTGGGCAAAAGCCCCCCTGGCCACAGCTCCCACCTGCTCCTCCAAACTGAGCTGTGGATCCAGGAGGACGCCCAGATTCCTCGCCCTATCCATGGGGGGCAACACCTCTCCCACCATGGCCAAAGATGGAACATCACCGGAAAACCGAGATGCCGGTAAGAACAGCCACTCCATCTTGGTCGGGTTGAGTTGGAGCCTATTTCTCCACATCCAGACCCCATCGCCTCCAGGCACCGGGACATCACAGAGAGAGTATCACTGATCTGGCCTGGGGTGGAGATATAAAGCTGGGTATCATCTGCATATTGATGATACCTCACCCCAAAACCTCGGATGATCTCGCCCAGTGGTTTCATGTAGATATTAAACAGGAGAGGCGAGAGAACCGACCCCTGTGGCAACCCACAAGTGAGGGGCCTTGAAGCTGATCTCTGCTCTCCTGTCAACACCGACTGCGCGCGGTCTGAGAGGTAGGAGGAGAACCACCGCAGAACGGTGCCCCCCACCCCCAATCCCTGGAGCCACCGCAGAAGGATACCATGGTCGATGGTATCAAAAGCCACTGAGAGGTCTAATAGGACTAGGAAAGAGGAAAAACCCCTGTCCCGAACCCTCCAGAGATCATCCATCAGCGCAACCAATGCTGTCTCTGTGCTGTGTCCAGACCTGAAGCCCGATTGATACAGGTCTAGATAATTGGTTTCCTCCAGGAACAAGGGAAGTTGCTGCACCACCATGCTCTCAACAACCTTCACTAAAAAGCGAAGGTTGGAGACTGGACGATAGTTATCCAAAACAGCTGGGTCCAGAGCAGGCTTCTTGAGGAGGGGTCTCACTACCGCCTCCTTCAAGGTGGCGGGGAAGACTCCCTCACTCAAAGATGCATTGACAACTGCCTGGAGCCAGCCGCATGTCACCTAACTGGAGGCGTACACCAACCAGGAGGGACACGGGTCCAATAAACACATGGTGGAGGACAACCTCCGCATGATCCTGTCCACTTCATCAAGGGAGACCGGGTCAAACTCAACCCAGATAGAATCAACCAGATCTGCCGTCACCTCATCATCAGACCACTGCCAGTCCGAGTCCAAGCCAGCCCGAATCCGAGCGACATGAATTCCTGTGACAGATTGTGATGTCATTTGCTGCACATCAAGAGGTATACCATTATCACTGCTTTGTTTTTAATCTAGGAATCGTGTAGGAACCGGAGCAACTTTGACTAATCCAAGGATTTTAATATAATTTGTAATATAAGTCCTTGAAAGCAGTTTGCTCTGCAGAATCTGCATGATCTTGTTTTAGCTCATGGCTGTGCAACCATTATCAGCAATGACATTTCTTTCAGCACTCCTTAAGGCAGTGGTTCTCAACCTTCCCAATGCTGCGACCCTTTAGTACAGTTCTTCATGTTGTGGTGACTCCCAATCATAAAATTATTTTTGTTGCTACTTCATAACTGTAATTTTGCTACTGTTATGAATCGTAATGTAAATATCTGATATGCAGGATGTATTTTCGTTGTTACAAATGGAACATAATTAAAGCATAGTGATTAATCACAAAAACAATATGTAATTATATATTGTGAAATATTTATATGTGTTTTCTGGTGGTCTTAGGCGACCCTGTGAAAGGGTCATTCGACATCCAAAGGAGTCATGACCCACAGGTTGAGAACCTCTGCCTTAAGGTAATCCTGACTTGCACATGCACAATATGGCTATAGAAAGAACCACAAGATACATAATGAAAGATGGTATTCCAAGTCTTTATTCAGCATAGAAATGTTTCAGGAATGGACCATTTTCAGGAATGGACCAGAATTTTCATGTATATTTCATTTAGTCTAGGGTCCCAAACTTGGCAACTTTAAGACTTGTGTACTTCAACTCCCAGAATTCCTCAGCCAGCAAAGCTTTGCTGACTGAGGAATTCTGGGAGTTGAAGTATACAAGTCTTAAAGCTGCCAAGTGTAGAGACCTCTGATTTAGTCGATCAGGCTGTGACCTTCTGAAACCATTAGAGATCTGTTTACATTCCTGGCTACTTTTAAGCTTCTGTTTCTACTGCTAAGTTACCGAAACAAAATGTACAATTTCTATATTTTGTCAAAGTGATGTCCAGGCATGATCTTAGCATGCACGAGAGACCCCTAAATCTGAATAATGTATCTCTGAATCTGTACCATGAACTTCCTCTTTTTTTCATCTGCATTGCCAGACTTTAGCTACTTTTATTTCTCCCCCCTCCCCACCATATCAAAAGAGTTGTAGGATGTGAAGCATGTGGGTATACCTACACTCTGCAACTGGAGAATGTGCACAAATATATAAACATTTTAATGTGCAACATCCTGACTTTTCTACAAACAATTTCATGCCTTGTTTTCCAGCACTATAACTACAATGGATAGCTTCATGTAAATCTCTGGTGTTAAGTGTTTATTAAATAGCCTCTCTTGCTCTGTTTCTTTGACTGTCACAATATTTCTTTGATGTTCCCGCAGTTTTACATTTCAAAGGCTAAGATAACAATGTGCTTTAAGACAAATGGGGTGGGTCGGAGAATAAAAACAGAACGTACAACTATAGTATACTAAATGGAAATGCATTCTGCCACTAGGTTTTTTTGGTTTTATTTGCATATTAGTTCATTTGTCTTTGTTTTGGTTTTATTAGACTAGATTTATTTTAAAGAAAAAAGAACAAGAAGTGCATGTTAATCCTAATTGTTGCAATGGAACAAAAATATCCATTCAATTGCGTTTTTGTGCTTTTTAGATCAGTGAGATTGTGACAGGGTGAAGGAGCTCTTTCACATTATTACAGACACCAAGATGAAAGGAATTCAGCAGGCACAAATGAATTTCTGCTTTCCGTATAATGCTAAAAGAGCATTTTGTTTTCTTGCAGTGCAAAATAAGTCTGCAAGCAAAGTAAGGAAAATAATGACATATAATAGGATGCCACATACTTGTCTAGTGGTTTGCTTTTCTTCTTAGCCCATTCTGGGCTTGTAATACACTGTGTATTCATGCAAATTTCCAGACTGACATCTGAACAGTTTGTAGAAACTTCCTGGGTTGTGGGGATATAGCTGGGCACCATGAAAAAGTAAAACATGTGTGGTAGGCTAGCTTCAAGAATTAGGTAAGTGCAATAGCATTTTTCTATATTTTGAAGTAGCTACAGCATCAATTCCTTTCAAACTTAACCCTGGGTTATCAGCTAGTTCAGACATACAGTCCTGACATGGGAGTCATATATGCTACTAGGTTTATGTAATTCTTGAATCTGGATTGGTTTTGCATAACCTTCTGCTGTGTCCTTTTCTTTGGCATACTGTAGTTGTATCCTTTCAGTATGCATTTCCACATGTGATTTTTATTTAGAATGAAACATATATTTATTATGCTTTTATTTAGAAGAATATATATGTGTGTGTATCTATATTTTATACACACACACATAAATACACATGCACATACATATGCTCTCGGTGTACACAAACACGTGCGTGCACGCGCACACACACACACACACACACAGAGTATATCTTATTTTCATTAAGTCATTCCAGAGAGATACATGCTGATCAAGATCTATCCAATCTAATCAAGTATTCTGTAGGGTCCATCAGCTGAAGGACCAAGAATGTGGGACATAATCTACTGCTCTGAAAAACAGGATCTTGAACTGAAACTTGGGTATGCAGACAAACTGATTGACAGAAAGGAGAATTGTGATAAATAAATAAATAAATAAATAAATTTAAAAATCTAGTTATTGATGTGAGAACCAAATGCTGTGCCACCTAGTCTAACCATAATAGAACACTGGAATAAAATATGCAGCAATATTGAAGATTGGAATTATTCTCTCTAAATAAATTCTTATAAAGGTTAGCATTTGAGCAACATAACGCCTTTATCTGAATAATATTCAATTAAGTGCATTGTATAGTGTGAACATACTAATTGACTGGCTTATTAATTTCCCTGTCCTGAGGGGTTGGGAAGTGACACCATTGACTGTACTATTTCTTGATTTTTAATAATCATTTTACATTTCTTTTAAGCACTGAATTTCAACAATGAAAGAAAAAGCGCATCCTTCCTACATTTCATGTACAGGGCAATAATAGATTAACAGCAAAGGGAATAAGGGGAAATATACCCAAAAAGTCAAGGTTTGGTCTGCAAATTTCATTTCTGTAAATGAAAATTGCACAAAAGGTTTGAAATTTTGTACAGAACATTCTTGGGTCAACAATACTCTTGTTCTAAATATAAAATAATTATTTTGTTCTTTACATAACATATCAGAGGAATAACTGCTCTGCATTACATGTTGAAATGTTTCTTTGTGATGAGCTTCTCTTCTCATTCTTGCACTTGATCAAAGGAGATGCATTAATTTTGCCCAATTATTATTACAGCAGAATATTTCTGGGTGCTCCACATAATTGTGCTAATCCTTCTAGCAAGAATTAAAATAGGGAGCAGGACTTTTACAGCATGTTCTTCTGAGACCATCTATCCATCATCTGCTACTTTCAATTATCTAGTAGCAAAGGAGTTGAAAAATATACCCAGGGCACTTCCACATAGTGCTGTTTGCACTCAGCAATCCCTCTAACACAGCTAGACCTGCAGATAGTCTTATTCTCTTCTGCTGTTTAAATAGCTGGCATACCATAAAGTATATAATATTCTCTCTTCAACTGAGCATTTGCAAAATATTCATCCAAACACCTTCACCTACACTCCACACTAACGAGATGAAATACATTACTGATCCTCCTACCTCACATTGTGTGGATTTATCATGTCAAAAGGAGAAAATCAATCAAATAAATCTTTATTACAGTCATACACAAAAGAAATGTTGTTCACTTGTAATGGAGTGAAGCATGAAGCAATCATACCCTGTTTGAAACATCTCACTGAAAGCTGTGAAATTGGCATGATATATCACCAAGGGAGTGACTGAGGAAGGGTCTAAAAAGTGAAGACCAGAAGTGTCCTTGTGACCTCTCTCCTTTTTTTTCACATGCATTGCTCACCCCCAACTTCATGCATATCTTTGCAGCAACAATACTTTCTAAACAATTGCTTTAGCCCATCTTTATTATTTTTACAAATAATTCAAAGTGGTGAACATATCTTCTTCTTCTTCCTTCTTCCTCTTATTTTCCCCACAAAAACAACCCTGTGAAGTGAGTTGGGCTGAGATAATGTCAGGTCAACATCCAACTATTGTTGTTCTTTTCAAACCTAAGAAAGGTCTAGAACTCAAGAGTTTCCAAACCTACCAGACCTAAGAATCATTGTAATGACTGTGCCACTGTTTCTCCTCAACTGGAGTAACCCCAAAATGGCCATTCCCTTTCAAAAGGAAGGGGAAAAAATCCCCCCACAGGGCCCTTTGTACCCTGTGCCAAATGGACAGGGAAAGGAGACATTACACTGGTCAACATAACCTGTTATGTCAGGTCAACATATCTCTTTAAGTAGCTGCTAGGCTCAGGAGCTGACAAGAGAGGAACAAAAGAGAAACACACAGCAAACAAGCTGTGTATAGCTTCATCAGGATAAAAAAATAATAAAGTTTGCCTACCCCCTGCCACCCACTCAGGGGTGGGATTCTACCTGTTCAGACCAGTTCTGGTAAACTGATAGTTCTGGTGATCATTTGGCCCCATCCACCCACCCCTGCTATTCCAAAAAAGTCCTTTGATTGTAAGAGTAATTAATGTTCAGAGTGCATCATACATCAGCAAATACGAAGACTCTAGATGCAAAGAATTCTCTGACTGAAAATCAGTTCTGTCACATGCAGTGAGATTACTTATACAGAATCAGACTATCTTTTAAATGAAATTGGCTTTACATTTAAACCTACATGCTGTTCCTCTATCATTTCATGGTATATTGCTTTCTTGACCAGTAACATGGTTGGGTTCTGGCCAACATTCTGGGCATCTTGGGAGAATGAAAAGAAAACAAATAAAATAAACAAACCGATAAGTAATTACTGGATTCTGGTTTTCCTGATAAATTGGCCTGGAGTAGTAAAAATTAAGTGGAAAGGCAGCTTGGAAATCTACATAAACTACTCAGAATCCCATTATAGGAAAGAAAAAGCAATGGGATATATTTCCTTCCTTTCTTCCTTCCTTTCCTTCCTTTCTTTTTTCTTTCTTTCTTTCTTTCTTTCTTTCTTTCTTTCTTTCTTTCTTTTTCCTAACTTATAAAGTTAGACAATTGATAATATCCTATTAAAATAATGCCATACCATGTTTTATTGATTGTTGGGATATAGACTTTGATACATTATCCTTCTTATGCAATAACATCTGAACCAACATTTGAGTTGAAATGTACAAGTGATAGACTAGTAAGAGATTGAGAAATAACGATTCCATCTGTCCATTCTTCCGAAAAAGGCCATAGGGGCATTAAAAATTAAATGACCATGTTCATTTTGCTTTGGGAACAATCTAGGTAATGAGAAAGTTGACTGAGTAAGTCTTTTAAAGTTCATGCGTTTTTATAGAAAAGTGGGGTCACATTATCTGGACCAGATGGAGGGCATTTTTGGAGACTGCTACTAGCATCCAAACCAATAGTGACAGGTAAGTGTGACTCCATCCAATCATATATGGAGATTCCATATTCATCAGGTTTGGTGACAGGATCACCCCAGCATCTCCCAAATGATGCAGACTAAGGCTTATTTTGCTTATGTTATCGTCCAAACTGAGTTGCAGATACTTACATATACTTAGCAATGAGGAAAAAGTCCCAAATCCCCATAAGAATAGATCCAATGCTATGATGCAAATATTATTAATTAATGCTCATTTGAATTAGATCGCTGGAAATTATGAGCACTGAATAGCACCCCTGTCTATTTTGGTTTTAGTGACTGAAGGGAGGATTGTTGATATCCAAAAATCTCCATGAGGTTACTATGTTCCTTTTAATAACCCGGCTTATAACAATATTTGGAAACAAATATTCTAAAATGCCTTTGTGCATTGCTATAGGATTTTAAATCTGCAGCCATTTTTTAAAACAGCCATTTATTTTAAAAACAGCCACTAACTATATATTATTAAAATTTTTAATTCTGTAACCTCTGACTGTGCACAATGACACATCATAGTGGAAAGCTTGCGGGGTATTTGTGGGCAACCCTGCTGCCAGTAACGGCCTCCTGACGTCCTGTGCACTCCCATAGGGTCTCCTTGGGGTGCCGTCGGCCAGACAATGTTGGCTGGTGACCCCTAGGGGTAGGGCCTTCTCTGTGGGAGCACCCACCCTATGAAATCAACTGCCCCTGGAGCTTCAGGTGGCCCCTGACCTCCGATCCTTCCGCCATGGCCTAAAAACGTGGCTTTTCCAACTCACCGACCCGGACTGATGGAGGGGAGGGGATTTTAACAATAGTTTTATATGTCTTATTGGCTTAGTGAGATTTCATATTTAATTGTTTTTTTAACTTTTGTATTGTTTCTCTTTTATTATTGTAAGCAGCCCTGAGTCCTTCGGGAGATAGGGCGGCATAGAAATCTCATTAAATAAATAAATAAATAAATAAATAAATAAATAAATAAATAGATACCTCAAATGGGCTAATGTACAGAATCCTGGGATCATTACTCCCAAAGGAAATTTGGAGAAGTTGTAGCTGCTTCATCACTACCAAGCTGCTGTTGCTGCTTCTATACCTCATTTTCAATATTTTATTTATTTATTAATTTATTAATTGGATTTCTAAGCCACCCCATCTCCCTAAGGACTCGGGGCAGCATACAGTAAAAACGATACAAATATACAATTAAAAAGAAATTAAATCTAGTGGAAACCCAAAATATAATTAAAACACTAAAAACAATCCTTAAAACTCCCCGTATAGCCCACCCTCAGTCCAGGTCAGCGAGTTGGAATAACCATGTTTTTAGGTCCTGGCGGAAGAAGCGGAGGTCAGGGGCCACCCGGAGCTCCAGGGGCAGCTGGTTCCGGTGGGTGCTCCACAGAAGGCCCTACCCCTAGGGGTTGCCAGCCAACATTGTCTGGCTGATGGAACCCTGAGGAGGCCCTGTCTGTGAGAGCGCACAGGATGATGGGAAACGATTTTGTGATAGTTTTCCAGACACTTGCAATCCCTCACTCCTCACCCCCCCCACACACACCAATAACAGGCACTTACCTGCTTGCTGGGAAAGAAAGGGAGGGGAGAGAGGAGGGGAGGGGAGGAAAGAAGGAAAGAAGGGAGAGAGGGAGGAACAGGAGGGAAGGAACCCTTATGCAATCTTTTGTGAACCATGCAGCACCTCTTGCAAACCCTATGCACTATTCCTGACCACATCACCCACCTACACCATCCCTGAGCCACATGGCACCTCCTGCATGCTCCCAAGCACCCCCAAGTGAAAACAGTGACCCAATAAGAAAAGTGTTGTCTAGTAAAATAAAATATCTCACCACTCCAAACCAGGAGGAAAGGAAGCCGATATTGATGGTATCAGATGTCATCCCACCACCCCACTACCCAAATTTGAATTAGTATCATAATTCCCTGATATTTCACGTCTGGGAGATCCAGAAGGAAGCTATAATGATTTCTTTGGGAATCCTAGTCCCAAAACAGTTTGAAGTGGAAATATAGGATTTGTTTCATCCAAGAATGTCATGAGGTCATACATTATACCAGGATTGTTAAGACAGCTATTTGCAGAACTAGCACCAATACGAGAAGGGCAGAAAGGAAAGTTGGCTGGTCATACTTTCAGGAGAAAATTAGCTCCTTGAGGGCTAACATAGCCAAGAAATCTGGGAAGAAGGAAGAACTGTGGATTGGACAACTGGAAAGTTGGCTCTTCCAGGTTCTCATTTTGTTTCTGTCTGCAGAATGCCCTTTTGGGGAGCTTCCCATCTGCACAGTGCAGTTGGAGCATCTGCTGAGGTAGAATTTTCCATATTTGTGGTCGTCTTCTCTGGGATCAAAATAATATTAATGTCAACATGGCTCTTTCAACTTACCGACCTGGACTGATGCGGGGGGTGGGTTTAGTGCTTGTTTGCTTGTTTTAATTAGCTTATTGGGATGTTTATTTAATACTTTTTAAATTTTTGTACTATATGTTTTTATTGTTGTGAGCCGCCCTGAGTCCTTCGGGAGAGGGCTATGCATAATAAATAAATAAATAAATAAATAAATAAATAAATAAACATGGCCCTTCTAGCCATCAAAATTAGTACAGAAAGAGAAAAATTGTACACAAAACACTTCATTCTTTATTCATTTAAAACAATCCTTTCATGCATCCCTCAAAGTACTGAAGGTAGCTTTCACATTTTCAGTCACAATCCAAACCCCACACTTTCCCATAGGAAGCTTATGAGAAATTTGTTTACATTTGCAGTACAGTTCTTGGCTTGGTTAAAGCTCCCTCAAAGGCATTTGTTTATTCTGTCTGACAGATCCCCAGAAATCATTTATTATATTGTTCCTATTGCTGCTCTTATTCCCAACAGCAAAATATCTAACACAAAACAGCAGGCTTACTTGATGCGGTATTGTTCTTGCATTCCTTTAGAAAAATAGAAGAGTAGGTATGAGCAAGTTTATGATTTCACACTTCCACCCCTCAATTTCTTGCATGCACAATGTTATGTTTGCATGAAGAGTCAGACGCGAAGAGCTTCAGTGAAGAGTTTATTAAGTGACTACAGCTCGAATGGACCTGACTTGGCTGGGCTGCTTCTTATAGCCAGCAGCCGTAGTTGCCAGCCAATCAGAGTGCAGGGTTTTCCCGCACTATTTAAACCAATCCTATTTGACATATTACAAGAACAATTCAAACTAAACCAATGACATTCAAACCTACATACATAACACCCCTCCCCACTAGGTTCAGTGCATACCAAACCCCAACCTATCTAATGTATTCTTTTAAATAGGTGGGGCTCTTACGTAATGCTTGAGACCTTCGTGGTTCAGAAGTTTTAACATTCTCACCCAGTGAGAGAGGAAATGTGTCTGCTGACATTTCCCCACTGGGACTTCCTGTGAAAGAAGACCCTGTTTGATTGTTAGACTCTGGTCTCTCCTCCCAACCCATCTCCAGCCCAATGTCAGCACCCAAGTCAGGTAGTGATGTACAATCTTCCACTTCTAAGGATGGATTTTGGAATTATGACAGGTTTTGTAATGGTTCCTGTCGTAATGACTCGTTACACATGGGGTTGATTCTTGCTTGCTGATTTTCCCCTTCCCCCCTAGAATTGACATCAGGTGAGGGAACTAGAGAGGAACAAGTGCGATGTTCCTGAGAGAACCTAGATCTAAGTTGATCAATGTGCCTGCTCCAGAGGAGTCCATCCTCTGTTTGTACCCTGTAAGAACGAGGGCCTGTGATCTGAGTTATCTCAGCAGGAATCCACAAAGGTTCACCTATAAGGTTCTTAGCATAAACAGAATCACCCACACTGAATGTGCGAACTTTGGAAGTGGAATCTAGTGGAGCGTTGGGTGCGTAAGTGGGATGAAGGCAGTCAAGGGAAGACCTAAGTTTCCTACCCATCAACAACTCTGCTGGGGATAAGTTATTAGATGGGTTAGGAGTGATGTGCTGAACACTAAGAAGTTTTTCAACTTTCTCAGTGATGTCCCCAGGACCCAGTTGCTGAAGCTTCTCCTTGGTAAAACGTACCATGCGTTCAGTCTGGCCGTTACCCGAAGGATGCCCAGGGGCAGTAAGGGCATGTCTGATACCCTGTTGTGCTAAATAGGATTCAAAAAGGTTGGATGTAAATTGAGGGCCATTGTCAGAGACAAGAACATCAGGTAACCCGTGGGTTACAAAAGGTTTTTTGAGCTGTTTGATGACAGCATCAGTTGTGGTGGATGCCATGGGATTACCTCTAGCCATTTGGAATATGCATCTACTATAATAAGAAAGGTGTGCCCTCTGGTAGGGCCAGCAAAATCAATGTGAATCCTAGACCATGGGCCCCTAGGACATTCCCATTCCTGTGTGGGGGCGAGAGGTGGGGCAGGCCTGACTACCTGACAGTTGGGACAAGATGCAACCCAGTTTTCAACCATTTTGTCAATACCTGGCCACCATACATAACTCCTGGCCAATCCCTTCATCCTTACAATACCAGGATGACCCTCATGTAACATTTCCAAAACTTCTCTTTGCAGTTTTGCAGGAATAACCACCCTGTTACCCCACAAAATACATCCTCTTAATACAGATAATTCAGTTTGCCTGGACTTAAAAGGTTGGGCAAGGTGAGGTAGATCTTGAAGAGGCCAACCTTTCTTAATCCAGCCTATAACCGGAGCCAACACAGTGTCTTTGGCAATCTCTCTGGCAATTTCAGCAGAATGAACTGGAAGCTTGGCAACAGTTTCTAGGTAAAAAGGTGTGTGTTTCAGGTTCAAAGTCCTCCCTGTGGCAAGGAAGTGGGAAAGGACTCAGTGCATCAGCATGTCCAATGTCCTTGCCAGGCTTGTGGATAAGCTTGTATGAATAAGCAGCAAGAAATTCAGTCCACCTCAGCATTCTTGGTGACAGGATAGTAGGTGTAGGCTTGTCTCCTGCCACAATGCCTAACAAAGGTTTGTGATCTGTAACAATGGTAAATGTTCTCCCATACAGATATTCATGAAATTTCTTAACAGCTGCAACAATTGCCAATGCCTCCTTATCCAATTGGCTGTAATTCCTCTGCCCAAAGTGCGAGAGTAAAATGCAATAGGGGCTTCTCCCACTGGGAAGCCTGTGGCTCAAAACCCCACTCCAAAGGGGATGCATCACAAGTCAGTACAACAGGCAAATTCTCAGAGAACTGTATCAGTACAGCATCAGACGTGATTAGTCTTTTAATACTGTTAAATGCTGATTGTTCCTTCCTGCCCCAGACCCAAACAGACTTTTTATCAAGTAATCTGTGCAATGGTTCAGCAATGGTTGCCTTCTGAGGTAGGAACATGTGATAAAAGTTAATGAGTCCAAGGAAAGCTTGCAAATCTGT
The DNA here is from genome assembly GCA_009733165.1 of Naja naja. Taxonomy (NCBI): domain Eukaryota; kingdom Metazoa; phylum Chordata; class Lepidosauria; order Squamata; family Elapidae; genus Naja; species Naja naja. The sequence goes on from CM019148.1 coordinate 268,102,229, forward strand.
TTTGCATTTAGGTCTAGGGGCTTTTTGATTGCTTTAACCTTGGTATCTGTAGGGTGGATGCCATGCTTGTCAATCATGTAGCCCAGGAACTCAACCTTGTCAGTTTAAGAGTGCATTTTCTTCTTTGACTCTTAACCCCGCTTTCCTGAATCTGGCAAGGACTTCTCTGAGTCTTTCTTGTAACTGAGTGTCATTTTCAGCAGAGATTAACACATCATCAAAATAAGGCACTACCCCTGGCAGTCCTTGGAGCATCCTTTCCATAAGGCTTTGAAAGATGCCTGGTGCCACGCTTACTCCAAATTGTAACCTTTTACATTTGAAAGCACCTCTATGAGTCACAATGGTTTGGGCCTCTGCAGTGGCATCATCAACTGTTAGTTGTTGATATGCCTCCAAATCCAATTTGGCAAAGACTGTACCCCTGCCAAGTGAATGTAACAGATGATGCACCACGGAACTGGATATGCGCTCTGCTGCAGCGCATGGTTCAGTGTCCCCTTATAGTCTCCACAGGTTCTTACTGACCCATCAGTCTTGACTGGTGTGACTATGGGTGTCTCCCACCTGGAGTGGTCAGTGGGCTCTAAAACCCTTGAGCTATTAATTTGTCTAATTGTGCATCAATTTTTCCTTTAAAGCAAATGGAACCCTTCTGGGCTTTAAACAATTGGGGCACCTTGGGATCTAGGTTGAAAGTGATAGGGGTCCCCATATACTTGCCCAATCCTTCGCTGAAGACCTCTGGAAACTCAGACTTCAAGGCCTCTCCCATTCAGAGTTGCTCACGTGATTGATGCCAGTCACCTTGATGCCTAGTGGCTTGAACCACTCAAGTCCCAGCAAGCTTGGGTGATCCTTGTCCATGATGGTCAGAGGCAAACGTTTGGTGTGGCCTTTAAACTGCACGTTGAAATCTCTTGCTCCAACTACTGGAATCTTGTTCCCTTGGTAGTCTTTAAGAGTCAGTGCTTGCTTCTGGAAATGTTTCTTCTGAAAGTTGGGAAGTAGCTGTGAATAGTGTCCCATGACACCATAGATAAATAGGAGCCTGAGTCCACTTCCATTTGGCAAGGCCTTCCTTCAATGAATACCTTCACATGTACTTTTCTGCTTTCAAGGGTGAAGAATGACCAATGGTGACTGTTTGATGAGTTTCATTCTTCCCATTTGCTTTGAGTTGCCCCATTTTCTCACTGAAATTGTTGGGCTTGAATTCTTTCTCAGGAAATTTCTTCCTACTAGGTGGAGTTCTGGATGATTTGCAGACTCTTGCTAGGTGACCTCTTTTCTCACAACATAGGCAGATGGTGTCAAAAACTGCAGATTCAGTGTGGGGTGGCCCCCACAGCCTCTGCAATAAAATTCTTGCCTTTTTTCCAAGGTCTTTCCTTTTCTTCTCCATTCTGAGTCTATAAATTCCTTCCTCCACCTCACTACAGTCTGAATCAGAGTCTATTTGCTCGAATGGGTTGTTGTGGACTTTTCCACATCAGAATGGCTTGAGGCCTTGTTAATTTTCTTCATGGCTGCTGCTGAGGACTTGGTTGCTTCCGCTGAAACAGCTTCCTCTATGGCCTCCTTAAACGTGATCTTAGGTTTCATTAATAATTTGCTCTGTAAGACCTTATCTTTAAGGCCTAGAACAAACCGATCATGATGGCCTCTTCTAAGTTGGTAAACTCACAAGCACCCCCAATGTCCCTTAAACTTGCCACAAAGTCGTTAACATTTTTGCTTTCCCCTTGGTCCTGACGATAAAACTCGTGTCTCTTAATGAGGCACGATACTTGTGGGGTGTAATGGGTTTCTTAAAAGCTTTTCTAAATCAGGCCATTCCATTACCTTCAAGTCTGCAGCTCCTGCCAATGCCTTCACCATCTTGAAGACTGCCGGACCGTAGTGCATGAGAAATACCGCTTCCGCTTCTTGGGATATCGGTCGTTTCCTTCCAAATACATTTGGAAGTGATCCGCATATGATTCCCAGTCTTCTGCCACCAGATCGAATGGGGCTGGGGGGGTGTACAGCACAGCCATCTCGCTCTTCTGCTTGTCTTCCGTGTCGTCTCTTCTTCAGGGGAATTCCATCCTCGTCGCCAGTGTTATGTTTGCATGAAGAGTCAGACGTGAAGAGCTTCAGTGAAGAGTTTATTAAGTGACTACAGCTCGAATGGACCCGACTGGGCTACTTTTATAGCCAGCAGCCGTAGTTGCCAGCCAATCAGAGTGCAGGGTTTTCCCACATTATTTAAACCAATCCTATTTGACATTTTACAAGAACAATTCAAACTAAACCAATGACATTCAAACCTACATATATAACACACAACTTGGAGTAAAGTGTATTATTTGAGAGAGAGGGAGGGGGAGAGGAGAGAGAGAGAGAGAGAGAGACTGAAGTATCTTTCTGTTCTTTCTGCCCCACCTCCTTGCTCATTTGCTACATGAATGTCTTCTAAATGTTTTCACAGCTGCTTGGGAGGTGTTGAGTCTTCATGTCAACTCATTCACTCAGCTTAACATAATCATTCTCTTTAATGGAACAGTTACCCTGAATATGATGTCTATCATTTTTGCTGTTGGGGGTCCAAAGGCAGGAAGAGGGTGAGGTGACAGAGGCATAATTACCAGGCCCGCCACAATTCCCCACACACTTTCCCCCCCTTCTGTGGATAATGCAGTGTTGTACAATGTCAACAATCAAACACGGAAATGAAGGCAGTGCAAAGACCCAGGTGAGTAATTATTACAAGGTTGCAGCCCCACTACGACTTCCAAAGTGCCAGGCCTGACAAGGTGCAGATTGTTTTTTATCCTCTTGTGTGAAGCATGCTGATTTGCTGTTGATAGATCCAGGCGGCAATATTAATTAAAACACAAGCAGGAGCTAATTTGGTTGTTGTCAATGCATTTTTAGAGGGTGGCACTGAGTAGATTGCAACAGTGAGCAGATCCTGTGTGGTGCAGTGAAAGTGTGATTTAGGACAAGCAGTGTGTATGCCTGTCAAACATAGATCCTTTGTGTTTAATTTATATTTGCGCAAGGGGTAATCACTTCCTCCCTGCAAAATCAGAAAGCAATGCAAGTGACTCACTGAAATTGCAAGATATTAATACATTGAAAACAATGCCCACTGCGTAACAGGGTTTAAATGGCCAAGTAACATCAACCATTCACCAGAGGGCAGTATTTGGGAGAATGCACAGTTTACCCAAGCATATCAATCTCTTTGGGAGAATCAAAACTATCAAAACATTTTACTACAAACTATGGAAAGAAAGACTGCTGTGCATTAAGTGGCAATAGTACTATGCTCAAAGTAGACAAGATACAAGAGTGTATTTTTAAACTTATTTCAAATATTAAACTCTCCCCCCTCTCTCCCTCCCCCTCTCATACACATACCACCACCATCACCACCATCCCCTGCAAAATACATATTTTTCGGAGAATAGCTTATAGGAAAAGTCACCAGCAGAAATAATTTTAGATGATTGCCATCTCTCCAATCCAAGTATTCTGGAATGATGCTACATTTAGGGCTTTCAAAGGAACAAATGTAGGACTATTAAGAATCATCTGCTTTCAAACAGACGTAGTTGCTGCCTGTGATTTTAAGCTATTTTTCTGAAGAGCATGTTTCAGGATGACTGTGCTTTAATTAAACTGCAAGCTTAACAAGTTATCTGGTCTTTTGTAGACTTTATGAAGCAAAAGGTACACTGATGGGACATATTGCAATAGAATTCCTCCACATGAGGATGCTGGACCAGTTTGACAGAAGCTGTCATCCCAAGATTTTTGAAAGCTAAGCAGGATAGGTGGTCAAAAAGAAAAAGCTACAGTAACAACTGTGTGACTTCATTTTTTATGTGTAGTTGTAAATATCATCTTGATTTGTATGTGTGAGGGAGGAAAGGAGGAACAAATAAAGCAGCCTAAAGCAGATAGAAAAAAATATTGTTCTCCAGCTGCAGAGCTCACAAGAAGTAGTAATTGGAGGAGCAGTAGGGAGCCATATAGTGGAAGTGGGAAAGAGGGAGTAGTAAGTAGAATAGAATGGAATAGAATTCTTTTATTGGCCAAGTGTGATTGGACACACAAGGAATTTGTCTTGGTGCAAATGCTCTCAGTATACATAAAAGAAAAGATACATTCATCAAGAGTCAAGAATCATAAAGTACAACACTTAATAATAGTCATAGGGTACAATAAGCAATCAAATCATACTAGGAAACAGTCAATATAAATCATAAGGATACAAGCGACAAAGTTACAGTCATACAATCACAAGTGGGAGGGGATGGGTGATAAGGAGTGATGAGAAGATTAATAGTAATAATAGTGCAGACTTTGTAAATAGTTGGACAGTGTTGAGGGAATTATTTGTTTAGTAGAGTAATGGCATTCAGGGAATTAGAACTTGTGTCCTCATGTCTAGTTGTTCTGGTGTGCAGTGCTCTATAGCATCATTTTGAGGGTAGGAGTTGAAACAGTTTATGTCCGGGATGTGAGGGGTCTGTAAATATTTTCACAGCCCTCTTTTTGACTCATGCAGTATACAGGTCCTCGATTGAAGGGAGGTTGGTAGTAATTGTTTTTTCTGCAGTCCTAATTATTGTCTGAAGTCTGTGTCTGTCCTGTTGGGTTGCAGAATCAAACCAGACAGTTGTAGAGGTGCAGATGACAGACTCAATAATTCCTCTGTAGAACTGGATCAGCAGCTCCTTGGGCAGTTTGAGCTTTCTGAGTTGGCACAGAAAGAACATTCTTTGTTGTGCTTTTTTGATGACGTTTTTGATGTTAGGTGTCCATTTTAGGTCCATTTTGTGATATGATAGAACCTAGAAATTTGAAGGTCTCTACTGTTGATATTGTGTTGTCTAGTGAGTACTAGCATTTAGGTGTGTGCATGTTGCCTAGAAATTTGTGTGGTTCTCTTGGGGTTTGGAGCCCATCTTCTCTCTTGAGCTTTGGAGCCCATTGACTTGGGTATATGTAAAAAAAAAACCCTTGTGATTGCTTGTAATTGGATTTTGGCTGGGCAGATGTTGTAGAAATTATCAAGGCATGTTTTAAGCAAAATTGTCTAAGAAAAGTTTGATCCAGTTGATCTTGAGTAAGTGGACAGAGTCCTTACTACTATGAACTTCGGTGCATACATTTCTAAGCTTGACAAATTTTAGAGAGTACAGATTCAGCGCCACTGTTGGAACACATTCCCATGATTTATTTTAGAGCTTCAATGTGTTTTTCTGAAAAGATGACTGTTTGTTTGGCAAATCATGCTTAAACTCTGAATAAAATGTGGAAGGAGCAGACAAAATATGCATCTACCTATCATTTGTAATTGAAGCTCTTCTTTCCAAGCTCTTACTTTATGTATGCAAAAGCAATATTGCAAACCAGGCAAACACGCCCTTTAAAAGTTTACACTCAGTTGGAAACAAAATAATAGTGTTAGGAACAAGATATCCTGTGATATTTTTTCCCCAAACAGATCTGTGGACAATAGGCCATCTTCAAACAGTTTTTTTTAATGCTTTGGTGGCCATCCAAGCAAATAACTACTGAGCTAGACAAGATGCAGCTCCCCTTGAATAAAATGAAAATCTCCCTGTTTAATTGAATGCTCAACACACTGAAATGAGTGCTGGAAGCAAGCCTGTGCTTGCTCTAGTTTGAAGCCATGTGAAGAAGAGACTATCGACTGGCGACACACAAATACATCCAACAACAAAAGCAAGAAATGACGGCTGAGGGTTTCTAGTAATAGGTATGAGAGCCTGTCAGAAGCCATGCAAATGAAATCTATGCAGGAGTGCAAAGAGAGAGAAATAATTTTACACCAGCAACCTGTAATAAAGTTGCTGATTATTAGTATTACACCTGCATAGCCTTGAACTAGGGAGCCTGAAATTCTGGGACAAGACTAATATAAAGTCAGAACGGTTGTAAATATCTTGTCTACCTATGACTGGAAAAAAGTACGCTTTTATTCAGACCAACACTTGTCCTCGATGCGTTAGAAATTCACACACCAACCTGTAAGGTGCATATTGACTCCCACTGAAGCTTCAGTCATTGAAAGCTGTCTCAACTGACTCTGTTTGGAAGGGAAATCAACTATCAACCTAATTTCAGACAAGTTCCTGTGTGCTGGGAATAGAACAGACTCTTTGGTGAATGCCGTCAGCTCATTTGAAGGATGATCTTCCCAAATAAAAGATTCTGGCATTTCTGTAATAACAATATTGGATTTGTCCTGTATTTTGGAAAGGGCATGAAATCTAGTGCATGAAATGCTGCTAGAAGTACAATTGTAGCATTATTGGTACAGGTAGTCCCCAATTTACAACAGTTCTTTTAGTCACCAATCAAAATTACACTGAAAAACGTGAATTATGATCGTTCACACTTAGGGCTGTTGTGGCATCCTTGTGGTCACGTGATCCAAATTCAGCTGCTTGGCATCTGACTCATATTCATGACTGTTGCAGTGTCCCAAAGTCACGTGATCACCTTTTTTGCGAACTTCTGGCAAGCAAAGTCAATGGAGAAGCCAGATTCACTTAACAACCATGTTACTAATGGAACAACTGCAGTGATTCTCTTAAAAACTGTGGCAAGAAAGGTCATAAAATGGGGCAAAATTCACTTAACAGATGTCTCAATTAACCACAGAAATGTTGGGCTCAGTTGTGGTCATAAGTCAAAGATTACCTGTATATGCTCAGCCAATTGTTTTAAGAACAGACTACATATTATGCCAGTTGTATAAAGTGCAACTTATCCCCTTGGGAAATTTTAGAGCAGAGTAAGTATATATGAACTCAATCTGGATGGGGATTACTATTAGGAACAGACACTTAAATCTTCCCCAATAATCCCTTTACTTAAATTCATGAATTAAATTCATGAAATACAAATGATTTTAAAAAGTAAAAAAAAATGTGTAGAATATAAGAAAATGTTGATGGGAACCTTAAATCTTAATTTCCTACTGCAGTGTTCCCAATCCTACTAAAGAGATCCACTGATGGTTTCATAAAAGAAATGCCAAAGGGGATGCAGCTGAGTTGCATGTTACATAATTAACCTAATATAGTTTAAGCATATATGTATTGTGGTTAAAAATGAGAAAAACATGTCAGTTTGAAGAGTCAATCTGTAATAAAGAGCAATAGATTGATGCCTATGCTTTTCTGCATTTGAATGTGGTTTTTTTTAACCATTTTAGAAAGGCTGCCTCTTTTCCTGGAAGCTTTGGGGATTTTATTTCTATTTTAGTAAATATTTTGCTGTATGATGCACAGATTTGCAATGGGTCTCAGTTTATAATTTTAATAAAATAAATCCCTCCCTGGTCCAACAAGATGATGATATTTTTAATCCTGCCTTTTTATGTATAATTCAAAGTGACAAACATGCATTCCTGCCTCACGTAATTGTCATTGAAACTCTCTGGGTTGCCCCAATACAACAAAATATAATCTTCTAAAATTTCAATCCATTTCAATATACAGTAAAATTGTTTTACACAGAAGATCAGAACTGGGGCTGGATTGCTCTCTTCACAGTCTCCCAAGTATTATTCTTATTTCCCCCCTTTTTAAAAACATAGTTATAACTATGTAGTTTTTCTTTTGCAAAAATAATACTTTTTAAAAGGAAGGGTATATTAGACCTATTCTCTTAAAATTATTACTGCAACAAAATTCTCTAATATCCCAAAGTGCTGGCTGACTAGCCTTGACAACTCCAGCAGAACCTCAGGATGGTGATTTCATTTCCAGAACTTTCCAAAAACCACAAAGGTGGAGCTCATGTCTCCAGATTAAACTGGTGTACACAGCAGTTACTATTTTGCTGGAAATGGAATAACTGTGTCTCTCGTAGCTAAGAGAATCCAACCTGTGATCAACTCAGTCTGTAGCTCATTGTAGGAGGCTGTTTAGGTTTTAATTTTGTTATGCATTAATCTAAAATACATTTTCTTGGCAATAAATATACACAAAGCTACCTTTTACACATTTCATTAAAAAATCTTTACTAGTTGCTAGACACAGATTTCCAAAACCTCAATAGTTACAATAGATTTTGGCCCTCTCTTTTAAATATTATTAAAATTGAATCTACCCTTGAAAAGCATATCCTGTTCCTATTCTAATCCACTCTAGAAAGATAGTCTTGCTTTCTTGTAATGCAGTACATAAAGACAAACATGCTAATATTAAAAAGAAACAAAACTGCACTTATATTAAATCTGCTATAACTTGGAACAGTAAAGAGGCTGCAGTAGGACTAAAGTTATAGCCAAGAAAGTCTAAATGAAAACATACATTAACAAGAAGTATTGAAAATTTTCTATTACAGACGGGGGATATAGTGAGGACCATATATAGGCAGATGTATTCAAAATATTAATGGGAATCCTAGCTAATTAAAAAAAGACAGTTGCCAATGATTATTCTGGTTTCATATCACAAGTTTTTTTATGATGTTTTATACACACAAACACACACACATAGCACACACAAACAAATACACTCTGCCTATGTTCAATCAGTTAATAAAAGTTACACATACATTAAATACAATATAAACATATTCTGAATAAATCACATATACAGTCATCACCTCCAAGAATATGCACATGTCACTGTGAATGAAACTTTCTAATAATTGTCATATTTTGCATTTCAGAAGCATGAAAGAAAATTAAAAGGAGGCTGTATTACAGCAATAAAACTTCATCCTTCAGTTATGGCACCACCAGGAGACCCTATGCTACTGAGGTAAGTAGCAGAGAGATTACCTAATCCTAATATTAAAAACCAAAACTGGCCACCCAGTTTGTTTAAACTGAGGTCTGCCTAGGAAAGAACGTAGTATTTTATTTACTTGAACCTGTTTCCTACCAGATGAATTTCTAATTGTTCAGTCTACTTCCTGATTTGGAATTTAGCTAAGGAGAAAATTACTTAGAAGACTAATTCTCTTCATTTGCTTTTCCACTAGGTATATTTGCTGTTAGAAAGTGTTATAACTATATATGTTTTGGGCAAAACCTGATTTTAAAAAATGAATATATTATTGCCACATCAAACCTTGTCCTAAATTATTTTTTAAGCAAGGTGACTTTTTTAATGTTTCAAAGCAGAATGGATCTTAGTTTAGATTAAGATAAATCAATAACCAGCTGAATCTTTCAAACAACAATTAAGAGCATCAATATTTATCAATAAAGATTTGAATTTTTGGCTTGATTTTAATTGCAATGTTTTATCACGTTTTACACTTTACATTTTACTTGTTTCACTTGCCATCTTCAGGAGTTATAAACCTGTTTATATAAAATTATACATTTCATAATTGAAAATAAAATGACAAATGGCAGTAATCTAGGTCCAATGTGAAAGAAGTGATAATTTGGTGCCTAATCATTTAATAACCAGACTGCTTTCTTTCTCTTTTTTTTTTCTTTTATTTCCAAAAAGGGAAAAAAGTATAGTTAGGTCAATTCCTGTCTTTGATGGTTGGGAAAACAATATGAAATAACACTCAGTTGTCAAACACTCAAAATAACTGTAGAAATGTTAGCCTTCTGAATGAAAATGTCAAGTCAGCTTTTGTCAGTGAGCTGAAACACAATTAATTTATAGTACTTACGTTGGTACAGTGGAAATGTATCTTCTGAAATAAAAATAGTAATTTAATTTAACCCTGGACTACCACAGAGAATATTTTTTCATATGCATATGAGTATTTACATAGATGGCATTTTATCTTTGTGCTGTAGGTTCATCATAGTTCGTTTGAAACTGTGAACTGAAGTCTGTTGCAGAGTACTTTTATGTTCTGAATATATTTTTAAAAACTACCCTAATAAGATTTATACATTTACTTGTTCTCCTCAGCAGTTAGACCTTTCCCAAGGCATCCAGTTCCTCAAACTGGAATTTTGTTTCCTAGGCATTTCATTTCCTTGGATTCTCTGTTACTCTGGAAAATTCTTTCCAGTCTGTACTGCTTGTTAAATTTCTGGCATTTCCATGTAGAAAAAATACTTTCAAATTCATTTCAAAGTTCTATGATTCTCTGCAAGTTCAAGCTGAAAACAGAGGGACATGATGTTTAATACAACATTGCTTGGCTTTTTTGTTTTTCTGGTCTGGTACAGAAAATATCCATTTGGGGAAGGGAACTGCAGTTGCAGCCATTCAGAGATTAGAGAAAAATTAGATCCCCCCCACAAATCCTGAATCTATCTGAATCTATCTGAATCTATCCTGAAACTTACTGTACTCTTCTTCTTATGAAACCTCCAAAACGTCTAATGATGGATTTAAAACACAGGAATAAAATCAAAATATGAAAGAATGGTAAATCAGAGCTTTATGCAATACATTTCCTTCCAGAATATTTTAAAATAAAAAACTGGACCAGAATTGATCAAAATATTTGACACTCTCTTCTTATGTGTACATGTAGAAAAATTTAATCTCCTGCCATTGTATAGCTTGTTTTAAAAAATTAGCTTACATATGTAGAGATCTGTTTTGATCTAACAACAATCTGTTGCTAAATCTAGAGTTCAGAAGTTCTGAATCATTTTAATGACATATAAAAATGCTATGGATGTGTCACTGGTTTCCTTTTATAAGGAAATTTACTTTTAAAAAAAGGCATAGGCACTTAATTGATTAATTGTGGTAGTGGATGGTAGCCTTGGTTATACATGGTTCCAGGCTCGGCTTCTTTGCAATACACTTCTCTAAGCATTATACAACAAGAAGTTTGGTTTATCAGCTGAGGGTTTTAATTTATCTGATTAAAAGAATCTAAATCGGCATTATGGTGCAAAGCTTGCATGCACAGTTAGGTTTCATTGGAACGGTAGAACTATTATTTTAATACAACTTCTTGCATTTTAATTATATTTATCGCAACTACTTTTGTTTTTTTTTCCTTTATTTTTAGGTGTATAGTTTGAAACTGTAAAGCTACAGTAATGCAATGTAGTAAAAAAAATATTTTACCTGTATCATTATTAGAAATGTTTCATTTCAAATCTTCTTTTAAAGGAGAGCATAGCAACATAAATCTGAAACATATTACAACTTCAAGACCTTATTTTTAATATCCATATTACAGACATGAAAAAGAACACAATTAGGCTCCAGGAAACCGACGTGGAATGGATAGCTAGACAACCAACTTACAGTATATACATTCTAAACAATTTTGCCACAGTTAAAAGGTATTTATATTCTGATGCAGATAAAATTGAACATGTCAACACTAATGCATTTTTCTAGGAGAATCACTACTTTCACAATAATTTCCACGGAAAATTTGTGTGCACATGCTGTAATAGACACATTTATAACATCAAAAGGGTTCAATTTTCTTTTCAATCATACCTCTGTATGAATAGCTTTTCCTATTGAATTTAACAATAAGGAACATTACCAGAGTCTAAACGATGGGATACTTCTGCTTGCTCTTATGAAAGTATGTCAGACAATATATAATATATCCTACAATAGATCTGGGTTAACAGCTCTTTTACATAGGTTTTCTTTCTAATACACTTGTGTCAGCAGAATGCCATTTTTATTTAAATTTGCCTGTGAGATCAACTACATTTCAATCTCTGGTTAACTCTCAATGTTATTAAAAGAGTATTCAAATGTTATTTAAAAGGAGACCCAGGGCATCTGTATCAAGAAATTAACATAAAATGTTTCTCGGAGGTATAGATTTCAGCTCAAAATTAGCAGCCATTTGTTCTGCTCTTGAGTCACTTGAGGAAACAAGATTTTATAAACAGTGATTTTAAAATGTTACTAACAGTGATTTAAACTGGGCATTTTTTGCATATTAAGTGGGGTGTTCAGAGAGGTGTGTTATTTTGTTGCAGTCAGTAGAAATAAAGCTCTCTTCTTCTGGCCAATGGTACATTTAATAAGTAACACTGGATTCTTTAATTACTTGTCAGTTCAAAGCAATCGATATAAATCACACACATTTACCAATTGGGAACTATTCTTACTCCACCACTTTGACAGAGCTGTAGCAGAAAAATTAAAAAGACAACAATGTCCAGGGTTATTAGACAACTGGGTTTAATATTTTGAGTAACAAATATATCTGCAAAATAAATCCAGTACAGGTTGAATGTATTCCAACTTACATCTTGGTCAGTCATACGCTTGTGGAAAGGTGGATGGCAAATAAATTAAATAAAAAATATTCTTATGGGTTACAAAATGATTATTGGTGTTCTTTTCTCCAAGGAAAAGAAAATCAAGGAGAAATGAACACCAACAGAAAAGAATCTCCAAGGATTTTCTCCAAGGAAAATCCATGTATCACCCTAGCTTGATATATAGCAACATCCTTTCAGTTATATCAGGGAACTAGTAAGGTCTGCAAGTCATTTTACTTCCTGATCAGGATTTCTTGAAGGACCCCTTACATGAATTTGAACTTTCATATATACCAGTGAAATATCTACAATATTCTCTGCATCTTATTTAAAATCCAAATACTATCCTGACATCTGGCTGGCCTATAATACAAGGGTGCACATACCACATAAAAAAACAGGCAGAGCTTTATTTGTACATTGTGATCACCATCTTGTGTTATGTATGCAGGTTTAAAGTCATTGGTTTAGTTTGAACTGTTCTTGTAAAATGTAAGAAATGATTGGTTTAAAAAGTGCGGGAAAACCCTGCACTCTGATTGGCTGTCAACTGCGGCTGCTGGCTATAAGTAGCAGCCGCAGCCCAGCCAAAGTGGGTTCGTTCTGAGCTGTAGTCACTAATAAACAAAGAGCTTGAAGCACTCCGTGTCTGTCTCTTCATGCAAACTTAACATCTTGAATACTTTGACCATGCCCTGTGAACACTGCTTCTATATGGGCAGTTTACAACATTAAAGCTAAAATTTAAGATATTTTAAAAGGTGGTGTATTTGTTCTTTCATAGTTGTTGGTTGTTTTTAAAAAAAGGAAGTTGAGGAAAATCAGGGGCAAAAAGGTCCTAGTCATCTCATCTACAGGCCTGCAGTGGCATATGGATTACATCAGTTTGGCCTTAGGCAAATACTTTCCATGAAGGCAATGGTTAAGGCAATGATGGTTCCATACAATCCCAGATTCCACTGGGATTCCATAGTTTTAAACCTCTAACATTGATTAAAATAGAGATATAAACTGGTTTCAGATAAAACATACATGCATGTTATACAAGATATGGGTAATTCTTGACTTATGACCAGAACTGGGCTGGAATTTCCATCACTAAGTGAGCTAGTTGTTAAATGAGCTGCAACTAATTTTGCAACTTTTTTTTTGCTCCAGTCATTAAGTGAATTGCATGGTTGTTAAGTGAATCCAGCTTCCCACATTGTTAGTCTTCCCCACAGACTGTCACTTTGCTTATGACAGTCACAAACTGTGATCACATGTTCCTGCAACTATCATAAATATATGCTAGCTTCCAAACATATGAATTTTGATCATGTGACTATGATAGCTGTAAATGAGGACTAATTGTAAGTCACCTTTTTCAGTGCCATTGTAACTTGAAATGGTCACTAAATGAATGGCTGTAAGTTGAGGATTACCTGTATAGATCATCTTCTTTATATCCACATTTTAATCTTTTTAATTTTTTGTCAGTTTTGCCACAAGTATCTACTAGACTAGTGCTTCTCAACTCTCCAGAGAATTTGAGGATCTGAAGTCCACACATTATGTGAAAAACACTGTATTAGATCAGTGGTTCTTAACCTGGCGATATTCAGGGGCGATTTTGTTTTTCAGGGGGGCAATGGAACGAAAAGGGGTGACGTGGGGGTGAAGGAACGGAAGGGGGTGATATGGGGGCGATGGAGCGAGATACATTGGGAGAGAGAGAGAGAGAGCTATATTGGTAGATAGGTAGGTAGGTAGACAAAAAGACAGACAGGTAGATAGGCAGGAAGGCAGGCAGGCAAACAGACAGACCTTTTGGATGGATGGATGGATGGATGGATGGATGGATGGACGGACAGATGGATGGACAGACAGAAAGAATGTGAGAGCGGCAGCACTTTGGGAAAGCGGTGGAGGTGGCTTTTCCCAACATGCTGCCGCATTCGAGGTGCCTGTTCAGGTGCAGTACAACAGTCAATGGGGTGAGCCTGCAGGGCCAGTGCCTCAACCCCCCTGCCGCCTCTTAGCATCCCCAAGGGGGCCAGCAGAGGGGTGCTAAGAGGCGACAGGGGGGCGTTCGAGGTGCCGGCCCGCTCTGCAGTTTCACCCATTGACTAGCACTGCTCTGGAGCTGGTGTCTCCAATGTGGAAGCAGTGGCACGTTACGTGCCATCGCGGCCGCGTTCAATGCGCCGCCCCCCTGCTGCCTCTTAGTACCCCTCTGCTGGCCCCCTTGCTAAGAGGTGGCAGGGGGGCGGTTATGTTGGGGAGGGGGATGACAACTTCCTCAATGGCTCAAGGGGGCGATTCTTTCAAAAAGGTTAAGAACCACTGTATTAGATCATAATACTTTAAGTTTCTATTATTACACATTTTCAATCAACACTTCCCAATATGGAGGTGGATATACATTAAATACACATTAAATATTATATTTTCCAAAGCTCTCTTTTTCCTATTTTAGTATCTTTTCAACAAACATTTTTATTTATTGTTTGTTTGTTTGTCAAGCATGTATGAGAAAACAAGTATAAGTATGGACATAACATATAAACATATAAGTATAAACAGGTATAAGTATATACATAATAAATGAGTATGAATAAATGGATAAATGGGAACAGTAGGACAGGAACGGTAGGCACACTGGTGCACTTATGCATGCCCCCTTACAGACCTCTTAGGAATGGAGTGAGGTCCACAGTAGACAGTTTAAGGTTAAAGTTTTGGGGATTTGAGGATGTAACAACAGAGTTAATATAATCTAGGGATCTGATTGTAAGAAATATTTCAGAAAAACACAAGCATGTATCAAAGGGGAGCTTGGTGTGAATGACGCTTGATTGTTTACCTTCAATTCAGGAACGATCACCAATTTGCCTTTTATCTTCTCAGTCAGTTCAAGGACTTCACCCTGCCCTCAGAAAACACTAGTGAAGTGCAGAAGTTTATATTCAACAGTACTGGATGATTTTGTACAGTTTTAACCAGTCCTGGGTACTAGCCAAAAAGAAGGGTGGGTTTTTCTTTTCAGTAAATAATACATTTCTCTCATCTGTAGAACAGCTGACATTAAAAAAATTATTTATTACATATTCTTTCAGTGTTGGAAAATGAAAAACAGAAATACAAAACAAAAGTGTTCCAGGTGGTATTCTACCCTACCTTGCCTTATTGTCAGATTGATGGTCTTTGTTCACATTGTCATCCTCTGTGGGGCTAGTTCTACCATTATTTTTCTTCTATCAATTCCCCCCTCCTCATTTTTATTACATTTCTTGCTTTGCTTCCTTGCTACTCAGAGTAGAAGCTTCATAAAAGCAAGGATGAACTCAAAGACAGTCATGAGAGGTCCAATTCTGAAACTTTGAAACCAGGGAGAATTCATTCAAAATGGGGAGGGGAACTAGAAACTACAGTGAACTCTCTGGAAGCTAAAAGAAATTGAGTCTATAAAATCTACTCTATATTCTACTGCCTTTGTGTAGCAAACACAAAGGCCTTCCATTAGCTCCAGTTACTTTCATTTGTTGCATATGTGAAGAGCTACAAGCTCCCTTTGATGATAGCATTCAGTACTTTGATGGCAGGATGTTAAACAGGAAAAACTACTATACCAGGAGTGGATTGTGTTTGTGGCATTAATTGTCTACATTTATAGAGGAAGCTTCACATCACATTGGCAGTCCAAGTGCTTAAGAGCATTCTACTAGATGAGAATAGTAATTATCTCCGCATAGAGGAGAAATTGAAAGAGTAGCCTTTCATGAGAGGGAACCAAAGGTTCTCCCACCTGGTGCCCTCCAAGTGTGTTGAGACTACAATTTCCAGAGTTCCCAATCAGCTTGGTTTTGCCTGAAGTAGAGGAAGTCCAATTTAAGTAAGCCAATGCCTTATTTTCCACATTGCAATAATTGTTAGGCCTTATACCATTTCTTTAAAAATCAGAAATTCACCAAGAGTTGGTTCATGGGTGTTCCTGGATATCTTGAGGCAACTTGTTATGAATTCTTGAATTCAGCTTCACCTTTTGGTATGACTACTTCAGAACCTTCTCCCATCTGCCTCAGTCATGGGCTCATGATAAATAAGCACAAATGGGTATGATATGTTCAAAGCAGTTGTTATTCACAGATAACACTCTTCTGAACTTGAGGTTCTACAAGCTCTACAAGCTCTGATGAGAAGCCTATTCTGTGGGAATGTCTTTCATTCCCATACTCCACTTAAATTAAAAGCTGTTACCTACCACATGTCAAAGGCTACTGGACTTTCTTATTTGTTTGTTTGTTTTTTAAATGTTTTCCTTCTCATTCAAGAAGCTTCTTCAGTTCTAACTGAACTTTCAAGGAAACATTTAGTTGCCTTTTGGAGAAACACCTTTGGCACAACCATGATGATTGAGAATTGCCACATGCTAAATCAGAATGTTCCCAGTATAATTGCATATTCCATGAAAAACAGCTTTGTCTCATCTGTCCTTCATCTACTGCCAATCATTCTCATTTAGAGTCCATCTACCCAACAGGCAATGGGAAAGAGAAGCAACAAATGCATGTGTATAAGTTTCTGGCATTTATCTTGGAATTAATGGCATTACTTACAGGCCCTGCATTCAGTTGATGCCCTAGCAGTTCTGTAAGAACAAATATTAATAGACAGAGCTAAACAAGTTTATTTCATTAGCTTGGCTCAGCACCTTTAAAATGGGTGGACTTCGACTGCCAGAATTCCTCAGTCAGCATACTGGCTAGGAATTCTGGGAGTTGAAGTCCAAGCATATTAAAGTTGTTAAGGTTGAGAAACACTAGGTAAGTAGTCTTACCTCTGTATGTCCATATTCAGAAGAGCTAGAACTCAGGCAAGGAATTCAACATTAGGGGTTTTTTTCCCAGCAGGAAAAAGAAAGAGGCCAAGGACAGCAAATGGAAACCAAAATGATCCTTAGGGGCTATTTGCCTTTCATCAGATTTCAGATTTTGCCAAGTAGCAGCATGCTCAAGTAAACAAGTGCCTTGAAAAAGTAAGTGATGGTAAGAAGGAGAAACCACTAGAAGCAACATGAAAATTAATAGCTAAAGCCTGTCTCAGGAGCTTCTATCTCACAGTCTCTGTAGGTCACTCCTTCATCAAACTGGCTACATTTAGACTGAAATAGTCCCCTCTTGTAACTTTGTTCCTGGTTTTCTTGATTCACCATCAATGTGTGAAAGCCAAAAAAAAAATGATTCTACCATGCTGAGAACATATCATTTTTAAAAAAAGAAAGAAAGTTCTCTTCCAAATAGTACTATTTTTGGAAAATTTTGACTTTCAAGATTTCTGTGTTATAGGAGGCAAAGCTGAAGAAAAGAAGAGGAAAATAATACAGATTAGAGTTAAAAGAAAATTTGCATTGGAAAGACACGCAAATCACTCAGCCAGCTCCAAATCAGAGGAAGCATTTAGCTAGATATTGTAAGACTAGGTTTGCCTGTAACGTGAACAGGCTTGAATTATGGAAGTTTTGGTATAAACATATAGTTGAAGGTTGGCTGTTGAATAAGAGAAGAGTGGTATATGATGGATGTAACATATACATGAAAATAAATGGAACATCCCATTGGCTGGTGAATGTATTTATGGATAATGGTATAAAGAATGCTTGGGCTGATAGAGATGTCATTGTCAGAAATGCCAAATATGATGTATTATTGCCTGAGAATCCAAATGATTTGCAGTGACTGTTAGATAGATTGTATAATGCATCAAGCAATTGAATTTGAAA
>CM019148.1:268121206-268223706 GCA_009733165.1 Naja naja
CCACCATGAAAACAATCTGAATAGTTTGACGTTGAGAAAGTCTGAGTTGTTTCTGGCAATTTCAGATGCCAGTAGCTGCCGCCAGAGCTTCTCAACACAATGCAGGGCTCATGTTGAACAGAATGAACAACTTTGGAACACATGAAAAATGCATGAAAGTGTCCAGTCTTTCTTCTTTCAAATCACTGCTTTGGCTCCTGTTGTCACTCTAGTTTGGTTCCCCTGTCATCATCGCTTCACAGATTTGGTAACTACCATATGACAGGAGCTGACATTAATGCAGTCAACACTTACTCTTCTTATAGAAGCAGCTGTCAAAAGCCATTATATATTAAACCTAAGCACTAGTCATCATGATGACTTTCTCAGCATTAACATTTAAGAACATACCTTTAGAGAGGTTAAAGTAAGTTAGGATTGTCACTTTATGGCCAACAAGGAATTAGATAGGAATAGTAATAAAAGTGGCTTCTTTTGAAAGCAGGGACTTCACAAAAGCTCAAATGGATTAATATTAGGACAGCATCCTCTGAAACAATCCATTTATGGATTTCTGGAATTCAGTTGTAATGCAGGAGAATCTGGCAACTGTGTTCATGTAGTTTCCACATTTTGCAGAAAAAATCATCCTGAATTTCCAAGTTTCCAAAACAACTCCGTGGCAGCAGCAATAAATGTTCCTTTTTTTCTGAGGCAAAAACTTACATATGGTACATGGATTTCTGACAGTTGTACCTAAAAACGTTTTGAAAAGAAAAAATGATATTGGAAAATGGTTTGAAAAGGCAGTGTGATAAAAAAATTATAATGCAGAATACCATCTTAACAACTGTGTTAAGAAAATCTGGGGAAATTTTATTAACAAGTACTGTATTGTTCTAAGGAAAGTTACTGTATATATACAAGTTTCATACACTGGGGAAAGAGAATAAAAATTGATGTACAGGTTTTCTACAGATATTTAAAAATATTAGACTAGATATTATCTTACAAAATTTGGCCAATAAAAACAAAAGGATTTATAGGAATCTTTATATTATAGTATGGCTTTGTTTCCCTATAAATTTTCTTATAAAAATCAGTCTAAAAATATGTTTCTTTAATTAATAAAAAGCATAAGCATTTCAAAAAACCTAGTGCATCATGCCAGATGGAGGGAAAATATATTTTTTCCCTCAGAGATGGAGTAAAAGGCACACATATTCTATCCCCGATAATAAAATTATTCACTTATTTTAAAATTGCAAATATATACCCTACATTCATCAGTACCTTCTTATGCAATCCATGTGTAGTACAATATTCACCATTTTTTAATTTGAACTTTATAATCAATTTAAGGAATTAAAAGGAAAAATATTTTGAAATATTTTCACTATACCTTCAATTTCAGCTTGGACCAAATATAAATTGTGAGGTCCTTGGTGGTCTCTGAGCTTGGAGGTTGTCTTGCAGACTTTTCACTAACAAACTAGGTAATGTTATCAGAAGTAATGATCGAAAGTAAATTTTAGGACACACTTTAACTTTTTTTCTTTTTCTTTTCTTTCTCTCTCTGCCTTCTTGATTTCTGGGAACTGTCTGAACTAATCTCTGCGGTTTTCTTGGCAAAGTTTTTGGGAAGTGGTTTGCCCTTGCCTGCTTTTTAGGCCCAAGAGAATGAAAACTAGGGGAGAAATATAGAAAACTTATCAGCAAACAAGAGGGCAGCAGTAGCAGAATGAAACACAGAGAAATATTGGCTATTGCAATTATCTATGATTACTGCAGAGTTACATTCAAGTGTGCAATTCCATATACAGGTGATTCTTGTTTAGTGACTGTAATTGATTCCAACAAATTGGTCGCTAAGAAATATAGCCACCAAGCAAACTACGTGAGAAAGAGAGAGGGAGGGAGAGGGAGGGAGGGAGGGAGGGAGAGAGGGAGACTGCAAAGTCACTACAGTGTCATTCAGATAAAATTGTCTTGTACAGTGCCCTATGCCTGACCTGGTTTTTCTCCCTTTTTCCCCTTCATGGAGTCAGGAGATACATTAAACAAGCAATCTCTTTCTGTGCTGCTTTTCTCCAAATCACAGCACATCCCTAAAAACACAAGTTAATCATCCAAGTTTTATGACTTTAATTAGTTGATTAGATCCCTCCTTCCAGCTGGCAGCTGTTTCCAGAAACTGACCAGATCCTAATCAGTTTCACACTGAAGGTTTTTATTGTGTAAATAGGTGACTTTTTAAATTACTGTTCTATTTGCAAAAAGTTGTTATCCAAGACTAAATGAGGGCTACCTGTACACAGAACTGGTGATTACTGGGATGTGCCCCAGTTTTTCGATGCAAATCGATGCGTTTGAGCCAAGAAGGAAAAATAAAATTGAGCACTATATGCACTGCTAACTGGAAAGTAATATTTACAAAGCTTGCTGTATAAGATACTTAGCCTTTGCCCTTGATCTCTAGAGGAAAGAATAATGTCTTCTGACATAGGAACTACAGTTCTGAGGGCTAGTGTTATTCCACAGTATCCATGCACATCAAATAATGGGGATGTTATACGGAGGGAGAGAGACTATGGGCTATCCATCATGCCACTTCAGATCAGGCCTAATGCAATCAGAAACACATGGCTACATCAACTTATCTCCTTTGATCAAATGTGATTAAGTAAGTCATTAATTTTCAAGAAAAATAAAATATGCAAGATTATTTTATTATAAATGTAAATGCCTGTCTTCTTAAATTTTTTTAAAAAAAGAAAACCCTTCTAATAGAGAACTTTGTATGCTTCAGAGAACAGTTGTTTTAACATTGGTTTTAATTTTAATGAAAGATTATGTATTTGTATGCATGTCTTCTTTCCTTTTTTCTCACACTGCTCATGTTGTCAAGCAAAATTTGTGCATCAGCTTGATCAAGATAATTTCATTATACCATTGTTACCATTATGACTTGGGCAATTAGTAGTTTATAAGAATAAATTTATAGCAATCAGTGATTGAGGCACATTTGCAGTAGTCAGGGTGTAATAAAGCCCAATCAATTTCTTTCATTTAATATGTAGGCTGTGACCCCAGTTTTGATGAGAACTCTTAGCTATTTCATCTTTAAATAAAAAAGAATATCTGCAAGCAATTATAGTGGTGTGTTAATTAGATATTCCTTCTTATCTTTTATGCTCCAGAATACATTGCTAACGAAATCCTTGTTTTCTTTCACATTCCCTTTCTCTCTGTAATAAACTGACATTGACTGGGTGTATTTTTGTGAAGACAATGAGCCAGATTTTTCATTTTCTGTTTCAGTGGGGTAAATCTGAAGGATCTCCATAGAAGTAATTGGCATTATCTGAGATTTACATGAGCATAATTACGGCCAGAAATCTACACCACTGATTTCTCTTTCTCATTCTTGCTTTTACCCTTTTATAATATTAGTCAACTAAGGACCAGTTCTAAATTCTTCTCCCACATTTTCTGCACTCACCTGCACTCAACATATTGCAAAAATAACTTTGGGTTGTTGGCTGGTCAAAGGAATGCTGAACACATTAACATAAGGCTTTCCCTTACGGAAGAAACAATTCTGAATATAAATAAAACCAAGGGGAAATGTTAAAAATCTGTACAGAAGAAAACAAAATCTTACCTCTGTTACCTGGCGTAATCAGATTCGAGCATGCTTTGAATGGAGCTGCTTTTAAAGATTTCAAAATATCTTCTGGTTGAGAATATAGTTGTTGTAGTATTTGTATGAAACACATGTATTATTGCTTTAGTTTCATAATCCATCTATTGCTTTAAAAAATAGTCTTACTCTTTAAAAACCCCATTAGATTTCAATCTAAAGAACTACCTGTATGTGAAGGCAGGTAACCATATTTGGTCTGCCAGAATTCTTGCAATCACTAGAAAAGGTGAAAAGTCATGGAACCACAGCAAGAGCTATGAGTTTACATGTTTCTTTGCTGCCATCTAATGCTCATGTGGATGTTTACAGCCCAGTATGGTACTTCTATGGGTAAGAAGCCGTCCAAATGCTAAAACTGCACAAAGGATTATACATTTTCCAATACTATCGTGTTGAGATGTTTCACTTTGGATTGTTAACCACTTATTAAAATTTGAGGTGGCATTATATACATGTACAGCAAATTGTATGTGTTTTTTCAAAAGCTGATGTAAACGATCTTGAGCTGATTATGCTCACAAAGGGAAACACATTTAAAATGAATGATAAATGTCAGAGGTGGGTTGATGTCACAGCATTGTAAAGTTTACTAATTATTAAGCTGAACTTGTTCCAAGTTTTCTTCTATCTCTTATGTCATGTTTTATAATTGTAAATCATGTGACCCCGATGAAATATACCAGTATTGAGCAAAAATACTAAGATAGGATCTAGAATATGATGAACCAATGATTTGCCACTTTAGATATTTAGGTATTTTTATAAAGTGGGGGGACAGTTTCTTTCAAGTTGAGGCCAATTTCTTTGACTTCATCAACGTTCAGTTTTCTTTGCAGCATTACAGCATTGAGTTACACTGTCTTTTTCTAGAAGAGGAGGGGGGAGGAGGAGGAGGAGAAGGAGGGGAGGGGGAGGGGGGGAGGGGGGGGAGGAAATGGAGATTATTTGGATTTACCATTTGAAAAACAATTCTGGCATTCTCTGGAGGTTTCCTATTCAAATATTAATCAAGCAAATAAAATCCAAATAAAGTCTGACTAAGACTACCATATCTCAACTGCATCTAGTGGTTATTGCAACCCAGATAGAGTGGCCTAGAGTCAAACAAATGCGTCAATCACATCTTAATCATAAATTAAGAAAGATGTCCTTTATTCACTCTTTTCCATTCAGTTATTATCTAGACACCTTTCATTGGATTTGTTTTCTTATTCAACAGGGAGATTAAAGGAAAACAAATGGCAACATCTTATAGTCTCTTGAAGTTATAACTTTCCAGCAGATTGAACTCCTTGTTCCTCTCTAATCATGTCATCATGGGGGATGGGGTTAAGTAATTCACATATCCCTGTGGTGGCAGCCTAGATCTTCTATTTGTTTAATGGAAACAAAGTTATATTGAGCCAATTAGAATATATATTTGCTAAAGTTACAAATATTTACATACTTGTAACTGCAAAATTAAACATTTCAGCAAACAGCCCTCCCCCAAAGGATTTCTTTCTCATGTTGGCTAGGAGATCAAGGATGGACAATGGGAAAGGGATTTGTAATTGTTCCTTCTGGACTAAAGTAGCATCAAGCAATAGTCCACAAATCCTTACGTACATTTTTGTTGCAAATCCTTCTGAAGATTGAAAGACCAAATGGAAGACCTTCAATTCCATTTTTTCTCCAGGCAAGACTGGAAATAATTCCTGCTGATCAGAATAGGCAAAACCAATCTGAAGTACCAGTAGTCTGTAAGGCATCTTCCTCTATTCTACACATTTCCCTTCCTTTTTTCATAAGCAGCAGGTTGCATAAAAGTTGCTGCTGCTTCCTTGAGAAATAGTTCAAGATTTAAAAGTGGGATATCCTCAGCTCCTTTTATGTTATGATATATCTGTTCCCCAAAATATGAAGAAACCAAGTTGGCTTTCCTGTTGTCACCATTGTTTTGTGCAACAACTAATGTGATAAAACAACTGTGCATGTGGAATACTGCAAAGCAAGAGCCTCTTAATGGAAATTGAATAGTTTAAGAAATGGCATGCATAAAAGTATCTAGGTGTTTAAATCTCTGGCCAAATGAGACAATTTATAATGCTAACTTAATTTCCGAACAAGCTGCATCACAATTGGACCTGCCACCTAACTACAAGTAGCTGTCCCTCATGATTCATTATGACCCAGCCTGTTTGACATGTGGACAGAGTATGGTGAGTGGGTTGGGAGAAAGGAGATAACAGAGATAAATCTAAATTCATTCTGGAAACAGTCACACTCAATGACATATTCACTGACTTCTTCAACAGCTCATTTGATAATGTTCTTTCTGCACTATTCATTTTTCTGAAAGATGAAAGCTGGCTGGAGATCTCATCTGCTCACTGATGCAGGAAGAGGATTTGAAATTAACACAAAATAAAAAAAGAGAGAGACAGAAAGAGAGAAAGAGAGAGAGAGGAGGGGGGAGGGGGACCAGGCATGTGAGAGGAAAGCAAGCACTTTCTGATTAACAGTCTCTTGGTCCTGACTAGGAAGGCTAAGAATCCTACTTATCAGGTCACCTTTAATTAGATATGCATTATAACTTCATAGTGGAAGAGCTGTGCCAGGCAGAACGGGGTTTGAGGAAGGGAAGGGGCATTCATCATCATAATTAATTGCCAAGAGGACAGAACTGTTGCTTCCTGTATTCTGACATACTTGTATATATGTTTTTGATTAATGGGCTCCAAAAGCTTTAATCCGGAAGGTTAACAATGCAATTACACAAACATGTCACCGTAACTGCAAGTATTTTCTGTGAAGGACTTGACGATAGAGAAAATATTAAGGGCTGTGTCTGTCAGATTGAAGAATCTTTCAAAATATGAATTTTTAGCATCTTACCCGTAAGACCAACACAAACTCAGATAATCCCTGCCCATAGACATAATATTAATTAGGTCATTATTACACAAATAGAAAATAGGCTTAAATAGCAGAGGAACCAAGCAAAGCTACCCATTTTGAAATGCAATCTGGTGCATATGGAAAACTGAGCAATACAATACAATATAACACAAGGAAGGGGATAGTTGCCTTTCAAAAGCAGCTTGAGAAGAGGTCTTTGCAGTTTTCAAATTTTGTTGAGGAGATTACCAGTCTACTTCTGCTGTGGAAAGCTGCATCTGAGCTTACTGTAGAGCAAATGCTGAAATATTATTTCAACACTATAGTTACAAGAACATTGTAATGACCAGCTTGACTGGAAATATTCTGAGAGAGAAGAAACTGAAGGCAATTCCAGTCTTCTCAGAACCAACTGAAAGGTCTAATTCCCAGCACATTCTCCTCCAGAATGAAAGATAAAGAAACAAATTTACGAAAAAAGTGGAGCCAAATCTGTGCTGGATTTTCAACAGAGCCAACAGCATATACCCTGTTTCTTCTCTGTGACAAATGGACATCACCTCCACCACCATTACCAGCAAAAAAAAAAAAAATGAAATCGATGCAATGACATCCATCTAATTGAGAAGAGGATTCTTTGAGTTTTAGCACACATATATTTTGCCTCCTTGGTCTAGGGGTGTTCAAGGTTTCAAGAGCTCTTCCAAATATATTGATTTGTGGTTTGTCTAGATTTCGGAGAGAAAGATTAGGAAGGCAAGGGAATCTAAGAGCAGGCATCTAACAGCTCAGGCTGTTAGATGCCTGCTCTTAATATCCAGCTGTCTACAATTACTGTAGGCTCGAATCCCACCAGGCCCAAGGTTGACTCAGCCTTCCATCCTTTGGGGTAGGTAAATTGAGGACCCAAGATTGTTGGGGGCAATTAGCTGACCTTGTAAAAATGCCGCTTAGTAATAAGCAGGCATATACAATGGAATGAAGGCTATTGCTGAGCCCACTGGGTTGTATCCCAAAAATTGTAAGCCGCCCTGAGTCTTCGGAGAAGGGCGGCATATAAATGTAATTAAAAATAAAAAAATAAAATAAAATAAATCTGGTGCTGTTCAATTGTACAGATTTTGCTGCTGCTGCTGCTATGAAAAATCCATTTTATGGTATGTGCTAGTAAAAAAAGACATATCATCAATGTGCAGCAAGAAACCACAGGTAAGACAGCATTATTATCCCCCCCTCAAAAATATGATATGAATATTGAAATGTCATTCCAATGCATAGTAAATTGTTCTCTTAATACAAGCTAGTTTTTCTCTGAGTATGTCTCTGTACAATGCTTAGGGTATTTTTATGAAGCTGTTAGTTTATTGTATGAGAGTTTAAAACAACATTTTGTGATAAAAATTTCCACATGTATCTACTCCACTCTGAAACAGCTGAAATATCTGTGTTTATCTTTGTAAAACTGAGATGGTAGCTACCACACTGTTAAAGGAAACTTTCAGGAAATAGGTAGGAAATCTAGATCAGGCTATCTAGATCAGAAGACTTCAACATTGTACTTGGTGCTTCAAAATCCTAACCCTGCCCACTTCCTCCAAAATAGTTTTTGTAACTGGAGTGCTGAGATGCTGAAGACAAAATGCTGGTCTTTGTTATCCTAATTGTGGCCCAGAACTATTTTTAAAATGGAAGCATTCTGGAATTCTAGAACTTGAAAAACAACAATAAAAGATGGCCTCCCAAGCTTCAGAATGAAGAGACTCTTAGTAATGCAAGCTGTATTAGTAATGCATTCAGATTTCTGTAGGTAACAAGCCAGTATTTTCAAGAAACAAATTGGGGAAAAAAATGGCTCAGGGCATCTTGGTCCACCAGGTTCATGCTACTATAATTTTTTTTAAACAGGATCCTGCAGCCAGAGGAAATTTTTATAGGAATCATGCCCTTTCACAATCCTTTCCAACCAATCTTTTCCAATTCTATTAGTGTTTACAGTCAGGCACAAATCCAAAGGCTGGAGTTATCCAAACCAGTTTAACCCATTTGCAACAGAGAGCACAACTTCATTAATACTTTGAGCACTTTAAATCAATATTTAGACATTTAATAATTGTGCTCATTTTACTTGAATATATTAGTGAAGCTGCATGGAACTATTAGAACTCCCTCTGATTAACATACTTGAATCAGCAAAAGGTGGCAATTAAATAAAAATCTACTTGCTTCTTGGTCTACCATAAAAATTTACATAATTTAGCAATTATTTTATCTTTTTGAATATATATTATGCACACACTTAATATATATTATGCACACTCGTAATACAGCAGTTTTTTTAACATTTTAATTGTGGCCTATCTTCTATGTAGTTTAATGCTGCAGGCCTTCAGAAGATGCTTAGAGTCTGTGTGTGTGTGTGTGTGTGTGTGTGTGTGTGTATACATACATACATACATACATACATACATACATACGTCAAATTCAAATTTGGTTGGGAAAGGAGGACCGTTACCATTTTTAAAAAATTAACAGTAGCAACAGAGATACCTTGTTGCAGATATCAGAAGTGGTTTCAGCAAGTTCTGACCAGTTCTGGAGAACCGGTAGTGGAAATTTTGAGTAGTTCGGAATACTACCTCTGACTGGCCCTGCCCCCATCTATTCTCTGTCTCCCAAGTCCCAGTTGATCAACTGGGTCTTCTTTTGTTTCCCTGCACAGGAGAACGGAGCTGGGAAAGCAGGTTAGTGGGGTGGGGAGGGAATGGAGATTTTGCAGTATCCTTCCCCTGCCACGCCCACCAAGCCGTGCCCACAGAACCAGTAGTAAAAAATTTGAATACCATCATTGGCAGATATATTATTTATATTTCTTTCCCCAAAATGCATTTCTAGCAAACAATGCCTCTCTATAAAACTTAGCTATAAGACAAATCATGTTTATATACTGTTTAATGAAGCTTATCTCAAAGATATAACTGTAACTTATTTATGTTATATAATCTCCTCAGTAAAATGGCAAAAAATGATGAATATTGTCACATATAGGAAATCCACATACATTATGGTTTATTTTTTGCTTAGCAGACTGTTGACTATGATACGGTTATTGTGTATTTCAAGTTTTGTATTTGTGATTAGAATGGTTTTCAATTTATTTTAAGATGGTTTACTACCCAGCGTCACTTTTGAGATTCAAACTATTTCTTGATCCCTCAAAAAGAGGTCTTTTCCATTAGACTAGATATGCAACCCAGAACTCTGAATTGCAAAGAACTACCTTTAAGAAGCTGAACAGAAGAAGGAATCAAATTATTTACAAAAATGTAAGGGAATAGTCAAGTTAACCATAGAACTGGACTGGTAATCCTGAGATTTTTTTCAGAGCCTTTGTTGATGAGGCTTAGACTTTTGGCATGAGTAGAAATTTCCTGTTGGATAACCCTTTCAGCCCTTGTAGCTCAAAACTGAAGCAGTGTAGGTAGTGTAGGATTGCCAATCATCAGCAATCAACACATAACTCAATCAATAGGAAGGGACCACATAAATATGACTCACAGAACACCCCAAAGCATGTATTCCAGTAGAGAAATTCCCTGAAGACGGGCTCCAGCATGAATCCAAAAGCTTAGAAGAGTAAATCTCTGGTCCCAGTGACAGATGCAAATTCAATTTGGCATCATTATCCTGGGACACATATATTTGCCTTCATTCATGATTCAAAACTATTTGCTTATGGAAAGGTACATGGTTAAAAAACAGCAAATTTCATTAAAAATTATCATGATGTGGACAGTTGTGACGTAAGTTAATAAGCCAATAGCCCTTTGTATACTTTTATTAGAGTAGCAAGTATACATAGGTTTGTTTGTTTTTTTAGAATATTTACCTCAGAGTAAGAATAGAGTTAAAGCGAGGCTGCATAATCCTGAAAAAGAGATGAAAATTAAAAATTCTTATGCAATCAAGGAATACTATTAGACTGTCACTGTAAAATACATTATGACTAAATTTGATTCTGTATTCTGAAAAGTTTTAATATCAAAGGGACACGGCTGACCTTGGTATGTTCCTTGTGCCGTTTATTAGAGCTTTTGCATAGCATTTACAAGGTGAATGCATCTCTTCAAAAACTTTCCTGCAGAGATATACTGTATGCATGAGAGACAGAGGTCTACTTTGTAGATTCAGCTCCAGGAAATTAAACCATTTGAAATGTAATTTAATTTCACTAGGAAGAAATTTACCATCAGACCTTTGCAGGATTTGTTATCCCAGATTAAAAAAAATACTGATGAAATGTTGGACTTCATGAAAGCTATTATATCACAGGTTGAAGTCACCAAATATGAATTTGTTGTTATTTATTTAAGATGCAAAGCCTCTGCATTTGGATGAAAGTCTTTAGCTTTAGTTTTACTGTGCCAGTTGCTGAAGTTGGGTAGTTTAAAATAAACAATTTTAAGATGGAGCTCAGTCAGGAAATCGAATCTAAAACTGGTCAAAGACTCCTAGCAACTATTATGACATTTAATCATCTGTTAACAGTGACTCCTAACTGCTAAAAAGTACAAAGACCTAGTTTAATGTAATTGTTAAGGCATCAGATAACAAGAGGATTGTAATAAGTAGAAATTATCAGAAATATAAAAAAATATTTTCCAACCGATGCATGTTAACAAAAGCTTTCATTGTCAAACCTATTAAGGTCTGGTCAGTTTCAGATAGTAGCACTGGCTACTAGAATTCTAATCAATTAATTAAGGTGGAGCTGACATTGTTAATTTGTTCTTAGCTCTTTTTAGGTAAGTGCTGTGCTGAAAAGAAAAGCAGCTCAGAAGAGGTAGCTTGCTTAGGTAATCTCTCTGTCCTGCAAGGAGACACTTCCAGCTCACGGGCACCAGTTTGACACCCCTGGTGTAGAGGGAACTTTATCTGAATGAGACAGCAGTAGCCAGTGATCTTTACAATTTCTCTTTTTCTGTCTCAGTCACATGTTCAGTTAGTGACTCTTTCTCTTAATGACCAAGTCGTTGGAATCAATTAGGGTTACTAAATAAGGACTAACTATTCTGTGAGACAAGGGCAGGGATACTTTGGCCAGCTTCTTCAAACACAGAATGATTCTTCCAAATTAACTATTTTTGGTGCCGGGTACAAGGTGGGCCTACATGAAGCATTTGGAAAGAAACAAGAAAAGATTAAGCCACATGAGAGCCAAGGGTCTAGGGCAAAATACAGTTGGGTTTTATTGGTGTGTAATAAAACAAATAAATAGCACAAATAGACTTCATTAGCTTGGTCTCAACTGGAAAACTTAAATATCTCTCCTTATGCAAAAAGCTGTGAGAAAGGAAGCACAGACTGCCAAGGAAATACAAGAATGCCTTGTGAAATTAAACAGTGTGGTTTTTCCTTCCCTCCTGAATCCTTGAGAAGGGAGGAAGTCAATGAAAATGATAGACTGATGTTCAAGAGACATAACTTGATTATTCTAGCAGCCGTGAAAAAAAGAAAACGTTGCAAATAATTCATCAGTATACAGCAGGGTAAAAAAAAGTGTAAAAGAAAAGCCCATGACAATATATGCTGCATCTTTTGGCATGATAAGTCACTTTGGATAGCAGATAATTTATCCAGCTGTGTGATACATCTCATTAAAGAAGCAACCAGCACAAGTAACTTCTGATTTGCAGTGTGCAGCTTCATCTATCAAAGTATAAACCCATTCTCTATAGAGAGTGATTCTGTGAGCATGCCTGGAACTAGGGAGGTTTATTTTGAAATACATTGTTGAATGGGCTAGCATTTTGTATTGCAAGACGCATTGTTAACTGCACCACAGAGCCAGTGTCCTATTCCAGCAATGTAGCAAAGAAGGGCACTTTTCATCTGTGTTTGTCGAGTAAAGAGAACAACATTTCACAATCGGGTGTTGTTATATTTAATGTGTTTGTCAAGTGAGATCAGCTGTTGGTTGTATTTAACACTTTCGACAAGAAAAAAAATACCCCATGTCTTTTACCTATTTTGGCTGTTTCTGAAACATAGGTTTATCACTTTACAGGACAACCATAGGTTTAATACTCTTCTAAAAGAACAACAGCTGAGAGACAGGAAGTTCTCCCACGAAGCTGCAGAGAAAAAGAAAAAAACTATACATACAAGATCTTCCTTCCACAATGCCTATGAACGGTTGTATAGGACTTATCCATAAAGGAGAATAGTTGATGCTCAGGGTTGAAATGAGGGATCTTTGGTGCTCTTTGAGTTTGGTAGTTTCTTACCAAAACTAGGTAACATTATCAGTGCTGGCAGGGAGTGGGGTTTGCTTTCATTTTATATTCTAGAGACCCTGTTCGTGCTGGTGGGAGTGGTCTGGGTAGTTCTTTAAGTGGCCTATTTTACAGTTAGCTTGTTTGGCAGTTTCTTGATTGGGGTATATTACTAAACTAACAATAAACAGCCCAATCAAAGAACCCCTAAGATAGGGATGTCAGGCTCACAGCCCATGGGCCAGATGTGTCACACACTGGCCATGGCCACGCCAGTGGTAGGATTCAAAACTTTTTACTACCGGTTCTGTGGGTGTGGCTAGGGGACATGGCTAGGAGTGTGGCTGGGGGTGTGGCCATGTGACTGGTCATGGCTTTTATTTTTGCTTTTTGCAGCACCCCTCCCCCCATTTTGGGGCCTTCTGGGCATCAGGGAAGCCTCCTGGGGGGCATGTTTGCTCCCAGAAGGCTTCCCTAGGGTCAGAAAGGCAGAAAACTGAGCCTGGAGGGGCGCGCAGCACCCACACCCATGCTTCATTTTGGGGCCTCCCTGGGGCCCAGGAAGGCAAAAAATGTAGGGGTTTTTTGCCTTCCTGGTCCTCAGGGAAGCCTCCTGGGCAAAGCAGTAAGTAAGCGAGGGCAATCCCAGCACAGCTGATCATAGGAACAGCTGATTGTCAGGAGTGGGGAATAAACCTTAAGGAGTGACTGGGTGGGCTAGTGTCAGGCAGGCAGGGTGAACGAGCATCGGGCTGTTGGGGCAAGCAAGCGAGCAGCGACCAGGCAACCAGGTCGGGGGCATGGCCAGACAGAAGTTACTACCAGTTAGGCGACCTACACCAAATCCTTGCTATTGGTTCACCAGAACCGGTGTGAATCAGCTGAATACCACTACTGGGCCATGCCCAGTTAAACAAGGGCGGGGGAAAGTCATGATATGTCACATGATGCCACTGTGATGACGCAAGTTTGACACCCCTGTTCTAAGATTACTCTCATCAACACTGACAGGGCAAGCCACTAGAATATTAATTGAGAGCAAACCTGATTCCTTCTCAGCACTATGATGTTTCCTAGTTTGGGGTAAAAAAGTGTTGTGAGGAAACAGCCAAGGACCCCTCACTTATTCATGTCTCTGGCTAGGGATTAACTTGGAGATCAGGCTGGTGCATAGTCTCCTTTCCTGTTTCATTTGCCATGTCTCTCAGCCTGGACAACTGGTCCTCAAGATAAGAGAGGGGTAGGATGCTGCTGCCAGATGGCTAAATCCAGTTTTTCTGCCAGTTGATGATGTTGAAAAGGCCAGGGAAAGCAACCTTCCTATTGTGGGAAATGAAAACATCAACCTCTGGGTTACAAGTCAGAACAAAGACAATAGAGATTGGCACGAAGACACCAAAAGCTATGCAGGTTTACTTTTATTCTGACTGATAAGCAAGAGGAAAGGACAAAGTATAATGTGGCAAAAGAGCCTTTTGACTCTTCCAGTTGTGAGAGTAGAAACATTGTAGTGTATTGTCATGACTGTGTGTTATAGTTTTTGTCTTTTTTAGGAGGAAGTTAGAAAAGGTTGCAATAAAAGTTGAAAAAGGAAAATGGAGAAAGAAGGCATCATGCCCCATCTTAGAATGTTTCAGTTCCCAGCCCTATTTAAAAAGGGGGTATTTTTATATCACCCCTTCTCTTATATTTCACTTCTACTTTAATGCCATAGTTCAAGTTCTGTGAAACAAAACAAACCCCTGAAATCCATCCACTTAGTGATAATGGCAAAGGCATCATTTCATACTGCATGGGAGAAGGCAATGGTAAACAATTCCTCAATTTTACCAAGAAAATAGGGTAAGCCATCCAAAGAAAGACTGGACATAAACATGGGCTGGGAGGTGGGGAGTGTCTGTGAAGAAGAAAAAGAAAGAAAGAAACTCCCCTCATATATCACTATGGAACTGGGCAGTGGCTCAGAAAGTTACCAGCTTCTCCATTGTAGGCCTCCTTCCATTTTCTTTCCTGGTCATGGGACTTCAAGTGAAGCATCTACAAAAAACACAGCCACAACATGAAAAATGGACAGAAACACATTCAATCACCCACAGATTAATCTGATGCAAAATAGTGCTGCTATTAAGGGATTGGAAAGAATCCTCAATGATGTGCTGAATGTGCTTTTTTTTACCTGGTTAAAGCATGCCATGCTATTTGAAGAGTGGTTTTCAAGTACACCAAGGACAGAGAGAGAACTCTAAAAGAATACCTTCTTTTGAATACTTTTATGTCATTTACTACTTAATAGGAATTACTAAGAAATCTAAAATTAGGTTGAGCATTCACATCTCATAAGATTTAGATAACAATTTCCCCTGAGCTATGGATTCTATGACTGACCAACCCAATAATATCTCTCAAATTCTGCCCTTCATATGCAGGGCATGGTTTCTTTATTGAAGATGGCTATAAAAGAGCTCACTATAAAATCTCTAAAACCCTAACCTTTGAATTGATCAGCTACAAGTAGTCCTTGTCTTATGGACTCCAAAATTGCTACACTTCAGCTAAATATGAATCAGCTGCCAAGCATCTGAATTTTGATCACATGAACATGGGAATGCTGCAACTGTCATAAGTGTAAAATACGGCAGTGTCATTTATTTTCAGTGCTGTTGTAAGAGTCACTAAATGAACTGTTAGGGCTACCTGTACTTTACTGAGATATAAAATGTGTATAAAAAATAAAACAATGTCTACAGGAAAATAAAGGCATAAGATAAATAAAGAAAAGGAAGCTATGACAGAGGTAAAATGGAGATAGTGTTATTATAAATGTGAATCACAGCGATTGGTCCTGAGAAACCAATGAACCTCAGATCAATTTTGCAGCTGAGTAAACCTTATAATTAGGAGGCATCAGTATTCAGATCAGGACCATTTTGCAACCCCTGAAATCCTCCAAGTTTCCACTACTGAAATGTATCAGTAAATTATCAATTTTCAGCTGCATTTCGGTCTCTGTCTGTCTATCTGTCTCTGTCTCTCTCCCTCTCTCTCTGTCTCCCTTTCTCCTTATTTGTTTTGAATAATAAACACCTGCATTACATTTTTTGTATACTTAAGGCATGTATCTTACAAATTCTTCCTTTCTTCCATAAAGTTCCCCAAATGTTGAAAATCACACCCATGCCCATTCAGTAATATCATCACCTAATTCCTATGCCTCATACACACACAACCCTTTGCCAAATAAAGTCTCTTTCAATCATTTATGCAACCACACGCTATTATCAAGATAGTACATTGCTCTGAAAACAATTACCTCTGATCAATGGGCAAAATAACATTGTTCTTTATCTTCATTGGTGGAAGAGAGAGAAACAATGATATTTCTGTAACAAGCTTGTCACTGTGTGGTATGGATCTTATTCTTTATTGCTTTCTCTAGGAAAAAACAAGGGAGGTTATCTGGATAGTGTCCAAGGAAAATACATACGATGTGGTACACAATCTAGACACAAAACAACCTATTTCAGTTCTTTTCAGAATTCAGAACCTACCAGAGGAATTCTGCTAGTTGTAATATTTGCAAGATACTGTGAATATACTACATGATACTACAGGACAC
This sequence comes from Naja naja, assembly GCA_009733165.1. Classification (NCBI taxonomy): domain Eukaryota; kingdom Metazoa; phylum Chordata; class Lepidosauria; order Squamata; family Elapidae; genus Naja; species Naja naja. The sequence continues at coordinate 268,137,660 of CM019148.1, forward strand.
TCCTGAGAGGCAGTGAAATTCATCTCGGTGAATCAAGTGGGGCTAAATTTCATAGATTGAAGAAAAGTATCACTTTGGTTACAAATATTTAGTGTGGGTTAACTCCATGCACCATTTGAAAGTAACATTTTAAAAAAACCAGGTTTTTTTACAAAAATTTACTTGATGTGTTATAAAAGATACAATATTTATTCAAAGTATGTACTCCAATGCAGTATCAAAAAAAATTGACACTATTACTCATAGTAAGTTGTTTGAACTGTGAGAGTAATTATCATACCCTACTCACATTAGAACAACTTTAGAAGAGATTGGATAACCCTGGCCTGTTGGAGATTTCTATTACTATCCAATTAAATTTCATTTAAGCAATTAAACACGAGCATATTGTAACATTCCCTGCTAATCAGACGCAGGATGTTGGCTATTGAATTTCCCTTTTCTGAGTCAGAGAATAAAATACATGAAACAAATAAGACTTCCTTATTTTGTGCTTATGTTGTACTACAGCTTTACTTCCTTATATGGCTTGCTTTTTGTTACAGATCAAGCTTTATAGGGAAAGTGCAATTGAAGCTTCTATTATGTTAAAAAAAAATCAAGACTTTCAGTTATGAAACATAGAACATATAATTAACTTTATTGAGCAGAACAAAGGATTTTATAAAAACTCACTCAAACTGAATTAATATAAGGATACTTAGCATAATGTGTATAGTTTAAATTACTGCCTACTAATCATCAGGCAGTTGAGTGGTAAAGTTGTTAGACTTTCAATTTGCAAACAGTACCAAAGAAAAACCCTGCTTTACTTTTTGATGATTTAATAACAGATAGCACTGACTGGCCTCTCTGGAAGCATTTCTGATTGAATGATATGTTTCTTTCTTCTATAGAATCAGAGAATCATCAAGTGCCAGTCCAGTTTTCCCAAAGAATACTTCAGATGTATGCTCAGTATAAACTCTTTAGGATTAGATTACACAACAGTTCAGAGAAACAGAACAATCTTTAAACATCAATAGATCTTCTAAGAAAGGCATTCCCTGTATACGGATGACTTTTACTTAGTGCTACGCAGAAATAATTTGCTCTATTCACAAATTGCATTGGATACACCAGAAATGAACTCTCTGAATTCTGGGAATGATCCAGAAACAAAAGGAGCTTTGTTTTTGTTGAGAAAAATTCTCCTATAGGGTTTTTATCCCCTTCAGAGGTTTATCAGTTTCTGTCTTCTGTTCTTCAATACAGAAAATTATTTGATCCATTCACTGACATGAGGTCAGGGCAGGCATGTTTATCTCCAGTCTTGGATAGCTCCATGACAAAAATCTTCATCTAATGTGCAACTTTCCCCTCCAACATAAACCAAGATCATCTGGGATATCCCACAGTCTGAGACAAGCCATGGTAGCTCTGAATTCTTGGCCATTTCACAACCCAGTCTCTGGGAAATTAATGTAAGCTTGGGGAACTACATCTTCACACTAAATATGGGTTCCAGAAGCTTAGAACAGAATCCTTCTCTACAGCAGTATGAATGGTCTTCAGCTGTCTTCTGCTCCTTATCCATAGTCAGATATAGATACTTAGAAAATACATTCATTGCCATGATAAATACCAGGAGAACTGGCTAGATCTTTTACCTGAAGCTACATTTTTTTGCCTGGGACTAAGTTTGCTTACAGAGTGCTCTGCTGACCATCATTAACAGAAAAGCATCTGGATTGCTTTTGGAGTTCCTGTGTGGCATCCATCACTGAACCAGATCGGTGATGCCCTCTCCCTGATGACCCAGTGTTTGGATGCGGTATGGATCTGGATGAACGGAAACATGCTTCGTCTCAACCCAGCCAAGACTGAGTGGCTGTGCATACCGGCATCGCGGCCCAGTCAGGATTATCCATCTTTAACCATAGGGGGAGTGGTGTTGCCCCCTGTGGATAGGGCGCGGAATCTGGGGGTCCTCCTGGATGTACGGCTTCGATTGGAGGAGCAGGTGGGGGCCATCGCCAGGGGGCCTTTGGTTCCCAGCTGCCCTGCCACACACAGTTACTCATGCCCTTGTTACCTCCAGACTCGACTACTGCAACGCTCTCTATTTAGGACTGCCCTTGCATACCATCTGGAGATTACAGCTGGTGCAAAATGCGGCGGCGTGGGTGGTGATGGGAGTTTCCCAGTTCTCCCATGTTACCCCTCCTCTGTCTGCATTGGCTGCCGGTTGTGCTCCGGGTGAGATTCAAGGTGTTAACTTTAACATACAAAGTCCTTCATGACATGGGTCCGCAATATTTAAGGGAGCGACTCCTGCTGACATCAAGTACTAACCGCCCTGTGCGATCACATAGGCAAGGACTCCTTGGGGTCCCATCGGCTGGCCAATGCCGTTTGGCGGTCCCCCGACGACGAGCCTATTCTATCGCGGCCCCTGACCTCTGGAACCAACTCCCTCTGGGACTCCGCCTGGCCCCTGACCTCCGCGCCTTCCTCCGTGAATTGAAGACCTGGTTATTTAACCAAGCCGGGCTGTGACCCTTTGGGGGGGCGGGTTTTATTATGGTTTTATTATGTATTTATGTAATTATATTTCAATGGGGCTTGTTAGTTTAATTCTTTTTTAACTATTTATTGTTCTTGTTGTTTTAGTTGTGAGCCGCCCCGAGTCTTCGGAGATGGGGCGGCATACAAGTCTCATTAATAAATAATAATAATAAATAAGTTTCTACTTTCCATTCAACTGTCTGAGATGCTCAATGCCAAGTTTCAGCTATTATTATAACATAAATCAATCTTCTGGATAGCTATAGGAATAGACTTATATACTGTTTCATAGTGCTTTATAGCCCTGTCTAAGCAGTTTACATAATCAGCATATTGCCCCCAACAATCTGGGTCCTCATCTTACTGACCTTGGAAAGATGGAAGGCTGAGTCAATCTTGAACCAGTCAGAATTGAACTCCTGGACTGAGTAGTGAGTTAGCCTGAAGTACTGCGTTCTAAACACTGCACCACCATGGCTCAAGAACTCCCCTGATTCAAGTGATTCCTTACCATTTATATCCTTCATTCCCACCAGCTCCATCATTCTTGGTGGTGGTAAATTCAAGATAGAGTATTTTCTGGATTTTTGGCATAGGAGAAGCAAGTTTGAGAATTTGATTCACTGGAAGGCTACCTAGACACTAAATGTTTCTGGTAGGCAACTTCTGAAATCCATGTATTCTTTCTTTCTTTCTTTCTTTCTTTCTTTCTTTCTTTCTTTCTTTCTTTCTTTCTTTCTTTCTTTCTTCCTCCCTTCATTTTTAACTTCTGATGCTGGCCAATAAACCCATATAGATTTCTCTTCATGAAGTCATTCTGTCCATGACAGAGGATAAGTTAACCAGTGGGATCAGCAAGTACCATTCTTTACCAGTATAGTAAAGAAAAAAGAGACATATTATAGTAAAGAAAAAAGAGACATATTCTAAAACCTGGTGGTTCCATTCACAAAGGAAGATATTAACTGCCTTTTTAACTGAAAATAAAATCCACCTGAAACAAGTAAATGACTTTAAATATCTAGAAACTTTCTTTCAATCATACATTGCTTAGAAGGTAATTAAAAATAAAAAATAAAACCACTGCTAGAACACAAGAGGGCTTCCAATATCATAAACTGATTTGCCAGGACAACAATTCTGTCCTGGTTGCAGTTCAGTTATTCAGGGCCAAGATACTGTGTCTTGTGCTTCTTAAATATCAGCTGTGCACCATGACAGGGAAGCACATAAAACAACACAATTTAAATTCTTCTGAATTATGCTACATGTCCTTGCTGTGTCTCTAGTGTTCTTCAATTTAAACTCTGTTTTGGCTTACGTAGAGCTGTGCATGCATTTCTGTTGTCTTACTTGACATAGTTTTGGGCCCAATTAATCCTAGCTGTAAATTTACTTTCTCTTAGAAAAAAAAGACACCCTCATATCTAAATTACTGTGCTATTTCACTCCAATTTTCTTATGATGTCAGGGCCCAAGAACATCACCCCAGAAGATAAACAATGAATGTGTTTACTTGAACCTGCAGAGGGATTAGATTAGATTATTCTAATTCCTGCTTCTGTGGTAGAGCTGTATCTTTACCCTATTATTTTGTAATATTCATATCAACACACCCCAAAAAGCATTTTCATTACCCAGATTCAAGGTTTTACCAGCATTGGTCCTGAGAAGGAAGATTGAATAATGTACTTCAACAACATTGCCTATGCCCTTCTCAGGACAAAGTGGTTGAGGCAGTTTTGCATGTACTTCTGCAGTGTCCTCTCTATTAACTGTGGAACTCTGAATTATGAGTACTCCTATTCACTGCCAGCTTGAGCTGGTCTGCTGAAGAGGTGCTCTATTTTTGTTAACAGACAGGTGCATAGGAATATGCAGGAGGGTTTCCAACTTTTGTTTGATTATGTGAGAAAGCTTTGGGTTTAACACTGGCAATGCCTACTGGCTGAGTTACTTCTATCCAGATGGTATGTAATTCTACCAAATATCTTGGGTTTTTTTCTTGTGCTTTTATCTGACTGTATTTTGATGCATTTGATGCTTTGCTCAAAAACACCTGCTTAGTTATACACTCATGTATAAATAATAAAACCTACATTAAAATTTGAGGAAAAGGTGGTAATATGGAAAAATTGGATGAAAGCAGGGGTATTGACTTTGGATCAATTGATAGATAATGAGGATGAATTTTTAACATATGCTGTGCTAGGAGACAAATATCATTTATCAGATGTAATTCAGTGGTAATATTTACAGCTCTAACATCTGTTAACAACATTATTTGGACTAGCAGCATTTTTTAGTTACTGAGACGTCCAATATACTGGAAGAACTGTTAAATCCTACTCTAAAGTTCACAATAGTCTACATTATTTCTATGATGTCATATAATTCTAATCATCAAATCCCAAAATCAAAATTACATTTCTTTTAGTTTCTTGCAAAAAGTCCAAAAGTGATTATTGTTCTTAACATAATATGATCCCCTATATCAATTTCTATATGTATTTGGTCAAATTCAGTCTTCAGATTTCTGTAACTCCAGACTTCTCTCCTTTTTTATCATTTCTTGGAGCACCTTAGAAAACCAGAGAGTCCTCAGGTTTGAGTAACAGAGAGAAGTCGCAAAGGAACAATCTGACCCCAAGTCTTCAACAACTACCCTCTCAAACTCAGTCAAACTGCAATTAGTTCCTGTTAGGAACAAACTGCAATTAGTTCCTAAGAAAAAACCCCAAGCTTCTTTGGAAAGTCATCAGGTTCTATTAGTTTCTTGATGCAGGCTGATCTAATAGATCTCTGCTCCTTACACATGAGTGATGAAATAACACTAGCAAGCCAAAAAGCAATGAGAGAGTGTACTGACCACAACAAAGGATTGATTACACAGTAATATTGCAGCTGCCTCAAAACAAAAACCAGATTTAATGAGTGACCAACATAAAGAGTTAGCCCCTCAGTGACCTAGTTATCATGATGGCCATGAATCCAGCCACAAACTCCTAAATCACTCCAAACCTAACACCACACCAGAGCAAATTAAAGCCACCAAGAAATATAATAGCCATAGCACTTATAAACTACCCCACAGTGCTTTATAGCACTCTCTGAACAGTTTACAATGTCAGCATATTGCCTCCAACAAGCTGGGTCTTCATTTTATTGACCTCAGAAGGATGGAAGGGTAAGTCAACCTTCAGCCCTGTCAGGATCAAACTCCTGGAAGTGGGCAGAGCTAGTCTGCAATGCTGCATTCTAACCAGTGCCCCACCTCAGCTCCTAAAAGACTTGAAGATACCACTGTTAATACAGTGATGGATTTGAACAACTCCTGCAGGGATGTTCACTGTGCAATAGAGAAGTTGGTATAGCAGCAACTAACCCAAGTGATCCATAGAACCCAACTTCAACCACAAACTGTTATGGGTATTTGTGGTGCTATGCCTCTAAAAGTCATTAAGTCTTTTTGGATAACAGCAGCTACTCTGACCTTCATGACACCTTGGCTTTGTAGCTTTAGACTCAAAACTCTTGTGTTATCTGTCTTATCTAGCTGCCCTGGATGAGAGTCTGAACCTAGCAACCAAGTGAAGCCATGCAAAGTCCTAAGATTAAGATTAAGACTAAGATTCATTGTTGAGTCTTAGTCAGGGGAGTCTAACAAATGGGGGAGCTACATGAAAGGACAGAGTCATTACTCAGGACTCTGGGATCTTTGCTAAGAGGTTCTCCCTAAACTAATGTTCTCTCTGCTGAGGAATCTCTCACACCATATGTGGGATAAGTTTCTTATATGTGAGCAAAGACTAGGCTAGAATGACTTTATAATGATATTTGTAAACTATTGACAAACTTTCTTTGGCTTTGCAGCAGTTTAGGAAGAGAAGCAGTAATCACTCCTCTCCATTTAGAGGACAGAAACAGCCTCCCTCCTCCACACAGACATACTTATTTTTAAATGAGTTGCCCTTTTAAATGCTCCCTTCCCACTGATGTAACTGAGGAGTTCTGTCATTAACACCATTAGTGTTTCATGGTATTTGACTCTTTTCAGCCATGGGCATCAATAGTACTGCTCAGCCTGTCTCCAAGTGGTTCTGCATCAGCGCATCTGGATGGAACATGACAGATACAGTAATGTTCTCCATGTAAATTACTCCTTATATAAATGCAACAAGAAAAATAACATGGAACATTCATTGCTCCACGCCTGTAACAACAAAACTGCATCTTGACTCATGACTGCTGTTAAAAATGCCAATGCACATCACGACAGAAAGCTGACTCAGGAATTGAAAAGTAATGCAATATTAAAACAATGCAATACGGCAAACATCTTATGGGACTAAGCAGGGGGGGGTTGTATATGTTATTTTAAAGACACCCAATTAAACTGAGTGCTGGTAAAGTTCAGTTTCGTGTGTATTTAACTCCCTTGTCAGTCAAAACAGGGATCCAAAGTGACCATAACAGGCAGATTTAAGGTGGAGACTCCTGTCCCTATCTCCAATTTTAGAAATTCATTCTTTAAATGCCTGAAGGGAGAATTTTGAAGTCTCTCCCTTCTATCGATAACCACTCAGCATGTTCCAAGACAGGGCACTACATAACCATGAAGCACTTACTGAAAAAAAGATGAAACTTTGTTGTATGAATTGTTGCCAATTCATAAAGAAGTATTGGTCAGGAAAAAGTGTACTTCATTGAAAAGTTGCTCCTCACAAACTAAAATTCAACATCCCTGCCTCAATAATGGAGCAAAGGCTAGAAGTTGTCTGATTTGTGTAAATTGATATGTGAATGTGAATTTATTTATTTATACAGTCAATGACCAACACCAAACATGTGAAATTGCTTTGGTCCTAAAATCAAAGAGACGCCTAAGAGTCTCAGTGCTTTTCATAACTGGCTGTCTCACTCTTGAATGGGAAGTTGTGATGCCAAGAATAAAAGTACAAAAATGGCGCACTTCCCATTCATCTGACAATGCTGGAGAACAGTTTATGGCAGTTTATTAGCTATGGAGAACAGTTTATGGCTTATCATAATGTTGACTTTGAATAATGTTAAAAGAATTCACTCAAGCTGTATATGAATATCTGTGACAAACTAATACTTGACAGTACTAATTTCTTATTATATATACTCTTTCCATCATGCTTTGCCTTTTCTAAAGGCAAAATCTTACAGCTGCACCAGGTGAACTTCCAGAATTGTATTTATTAATATTTCCAAGAACAAACCACTATGGCTGGTTTTCTTTTTTCCTTTACTGGAAAGTATGGTTTTAACCACTAATCACCATTAATGTAAGATGTACTTTGCTGTTCCTGACCACAATAACACATGTATACCAAAAAGAAAAAGGAAAAAAATCAGGGGAAGTCAATAGTAGATCAATTTAAGAAAAGCACTCAGGAGGGTGTAAAAGGCACCCAACAGGGTTTATTGTATAGTACTTTAAATACTGTGGTTGACTGGGGAGCATTTAAAGCTATTTGCCTTTGACCTATGAAGTCTTTTAAGTGGAGAAAGAGAACTTTGCAACAGGTATAGTCTCTCTACATTAATTTTCTGATGCACTGTATCTTTCCAGAGAACATCAGGATAAATGCTTCAAGTTAATGGAGGGCATGCTGTGGCATTGTGTATCATGTGTATCACCCTGGAGGGAAGCAGATGACACTTCCTAAGAATTATGCAGCTAGGCAAGTAATACCTTTGGGCATATCAGCCCTGGACTGATCTGAATGGAAGATGTGGTTCCATCTGAATTTCCTATTTCAAGATCTGGACCCAGCACTATTTAGTTCAGGCCACTTCAAAATTACATGTAAATATGGATCAGGATCGAGATCTCTTTTGCTATGTATTCAGATTCAGATTTATGGTCATAAACCAAAATGCAATATATAAACATTAATAACAGCTAGTGAATTAAATTGTTAGAGAAGCATAATTACTTATCTTCTAGCACGCCACTTTGATCTAGGAGTTAAAGCACCAGGCTAGAAACCAGGAAACCGTGAGTTCTAGTGTCACCTTGGCATGAAAACCAGCTGGGTATCTTTGAGCCAATCATTTTCTCTCAGCCCAACCACCTCACAAGAGTTGTGGTATGGAAGATAGGAGAAAGGGCCATTAAATATGTTCACCACCTTGGATTACTTATGAAAATAATAAAAACTGGATATAAATAAATAAAAAGATAAAACCACCATCAATAAATTACAAAAGGCAGCTTTACTTGACATCCTGCAACAATGCCTTTAACACCATCAAACAACAACATCTACTTATCCCAAATTCTTGGGAAGGATTCAATAGGTGGATAAAAATTCCAAATCCAGTTTAAACATCTGACTGGCTGTGTGATGAACCATTGTAACTAAATTATTATTATTAGTAGTAGTAGTAGTATTAGTAGTAGTAGTATTAGTAGTAGTATTATGTCAAACCCAATCAAAACATCTGGCTGACTGAGATGAACCAAAATAATTATCTCCAATGTTTTCTTATTGTGATCATGACTGAGCAATATTTTACCACTTTTTTTTTGTATTTCTGAGGATTTATCAGCAAATTTAAATGTGTTTAGCAAGAATAGGCAATATTAATTCAGATTGTTGTATAATACAATGAAAATTCAGCATAAGACATTAGATATTCATTCAACAATGCCCTCCACAGAAGGATATTGTCCATGTGGGGAATGTTTGTTGTTTCTTTTTTTAACCACTAGTGATAATGGAGAAAATACCAACATGTCTGCAGTTATTTTAGCTGTTTTATTTTGGTATAATAGAATGTATGGTAATAGGATGGTAAATAAAGGATACATAAAAACAAGAATCATGGCTGTGGAAGCTGGGATTCTGGTTTCCCTCATAGTCAAAGGAGGAAAGGAGATGAGAGAACAGGTCTGAGACAAGATGAGAGAAAGTCATCTCACAGAGAACTGGGAAAACCAATTGGAACCACAAGTTTGCCCACATTTAAATCTTTTTTCGAGTGTATAAACCCTACATTATCCATACGCAGTATCTGGAGGTGGGATAAGAAGGAAAGTACAACTTCTTGAGCAGAATGCCATCATTCTGAGGTTGTCTAAGCTATGGGTGGATGATATACAGATGATGAAATATGGACCTGTCATCTGGAAACAGCCAGTAAGCTATTCTCACATTGGGGCAAGGAGGCAGTGTGGATTTGTACCAACAGCAGCTATCAAACAGGCTAGTCATGCTATTGCAGTACAAGTCCTGATCCTTAGGCGAAATGTGATACTGCATATACTTCCAAAGTGTATGAAGGAGCTTGTAGGGAGCTAGCTTGAATTAGTTTTTAGCTTGAGGGATCTAGGTATGTCTAAGCTATTAAAGAGAAGGATTGGATGAAATGTGCTACCTGTTTTTCAGTACTCAAGGAGCTATCACATAGAAGAGGGGATTGGCTTATTGTCCAAAGCATCAGAGAGCAGGACAATAAGTATTGGGTGCAGTGGTGGGGTTCAATTTTTTTTATTACTTGTTCTGTGGGCATGGCTTGGTGGGTGTGGTGTGGTTTGGTGGGTGTGGCTTGGTGCAAAATCCCATTCCCTCCCAACCCCACTAACCTGCTTTCCAGCTCTGTTCTCCTGTGCAGGGCAACAAAAGATCCACCCAATCAGCTGGGATTCGGGAGGCAGAGAATAGATGGGGGTGGGGCCAGTCAGAGGTGGTATTTGCTGGTTCTCTGAACTACTCAAAATTTCTGCTACTGGTTCTCCAAAACCGGCCAGAACCTGCTGAATATCACCTCTGATTGGGTGGAAGTTTTTTAAGGAGAGATGCAACCTAGAAGTAAGAAGAAATTTTCTGACAGTGGGAACTATTAGTCAGTGGAATAGCTTGTCTCCTGGAGTTGTGGGTCCCCCATCACTGCAGAGTTCCAAAAACAGGGTGTTCAGGATGATATAAGGTCTCCTCTCTGGAGCAGGGGAGTGGACTGGAAGACCTCTGATGTTCCTTCCAGGTCTAGGATTCAAAAGGGGCAGAGGTTATGGTGTGATGGTGTGATACTGCTAAGGAATAAGAGCCTGAAAAGTCCCATACTCTGCACTGTTCATCTTCTTTGGTTAGGTGGCTTATGTAAAAACCAGGGAAGCTCTTTCAGAAGTGGTGGAATAATATGTTGGCTGCTCCTGAAAGGCATTGCTTGTGCTGGGTTAGAATTTGCTGCCAGGACTGCTATCTAACAAAAATGAAGCCTTCTTCCCACTGCTTATCTTCTGATCTTAAACCTTCTGGCAGCGGTGATTAGTTTTTCCTTCCATTTCTGTGGAAATGTGTTAATTCTACATGTGATTCCCTTCAGGTGAGGATGACGTATGCGTTAATGGCCTTCTTTAATTCTCCTAAACCACCTCAGCATATTCCACCATGGTGAGTTCAATAACTCTCTGAATGGAAAGGACATAATGAAGATATCCATTGCCCAATGGAGACACTTCACAAGGAGGACGCTCTTGGCTGATTCAAGCCATCCAGTACCTTTCTGTTCAATGGCCTCAAAAAAAAAAAGAAAGAAAGAAAGAGAAAAACTGCCGAGTAGCTCATGGATACTAGTTTTCCCCACTAGTATTTCACCTGCTGCTGCTCAACCAAACTTAATCATTACATCATTAAAAAGGTGATACTCCCATGGCTCCTTGCTGCTTTTCCTTCAATTGTAAAAATAGCCGGAATATTTTGTGACAAGTGTCTATCAGATAATCTACATTATCAATTTGGCTGATTCATCCAGTAGTATTTTCCAAATGAATAGATGGAGCATATGAGCAAAGCCACAGATAAAGCAGACACCAGACCCTTATTAGAACTTTTGCAGCATCTTAGATCATCATGAAACTAGGATGAAGTTGTCCTGAGTTACAAAACAAATTAGACTGTCAATTCTTGGTGTCTATAAACTCTACTGCACACAGAAATATCTCCTAATAACCCATCTTTTAGGCCTCAACAGACTCTCTACAATGACTTGTGAGAGAAAGGTAAATATAGCTTCATACCTGCTGCTACATATATCAGAAGAGAGAAGTAAAGTCATACATAGCCTAACTTCCTGTGTAGCTCCATCAAGCGTTCACTGCAGCATCCAAGCAAGCATCACCATAAGGCGGAAAATAGTTGTAAGGGCATTGTCCTCCAAACCTCCTTTGGAGTTACTGGATTTATGAGATAACAAGCCCTTCATGCCCTACCAATCTGAAGGTTTGGTTGTCCAATGAAAGCATCTCTCTTTCATCTTGGCTGTCTCATTCATGTGAAGAATTTTCCACTATCGGCCTGGTGTATAGCTCTAGTACTGAAAAGGTGGTCTGTAAGGATAGGCTGTGAGGCCTATCCAGGAGCAATTTGGAGCAAGTGGAAGGAGGATTTCCACACACACACATTTCCTGCATTAGTACTCACCTGAAAAGTTCTAGAACTTATGGCTACTCTCTTGTCACATGAAAAACCATGGATGATGAGTCCAGATCTTTTATATTCTTGTACTAACAGAGAGAAAAACATGGATTGTATTCTACCTCCACACACTACTGCCCACTGATAGAGAAGTAAGAGAGACCTCTGAGAGGATTGGAAGATGACATTCCTCCTTATCTCTGCAGTGAGATTCTTGTACAGAAAGCATCAGGGGCCTCTGTGTGTGTGGGGGCACTCTGCGGCACTTAATCATGAGGAAATAGACATGTCTCTCCACCACCTTCTCTGATGCAGCTGCCTCCACCTGCACCACACTGACATCTGCTGCATGAGAAGGAAATAAAAGGACAGGGGTCAGTTTTCACAGTGCACACAGTCCATTTCTATCTTGCCTTCCCCTGCCTGAACACACACCACTGCTCCAATGTTTAATTTTATTACTGTTATTTAAAAAGCTAATTAAATAAAAATGAATAGAGCTCAAAGAGATGAAACAGACTTAACTCCTGAGGACCTGTACATATTCTTTCTAGTCCCCATACAGTACACAAGAAAACATCCAAAATAATATACTGAAATAATTACGGCAATATTTCCCCCATTTTACACCCTTCATTACTGTAATCATCTTTGAGATTTGTCGAGACCCTCATTTTTTTTAACTGAAGTCTGACGTTAAAAAAATAGTTTTACTCAAGGATTAAGTTTAGCCGAGTACAGGTAGTTCTTGACTTGCAACCACAAGTGAGCCCCAAATTTATGTTGTTAAGTATGACACTTGTTGAGTGAGTTTTGCCCCATTTTATGACCTTTCTTGCCAAGCGTTAAGTGAATCACTGCAGTCAAGTTAGAAAGTTAGTCGAATCTGGCTTTTCCATTGATTTGGTCAGAAGGTCACAAAACACAATCACATGACCCCCAACACACTGTAACTGTGATTAAATATGAACCACTTGCCATGCATCCACATTTTGATCACATGACCATGGGGACACTGCAACAGTCATAAGTGTGAAAATTGACATAAGTCACTTTTTTCAGTGCTGTGGTAACTTCAAAGAGTCACTGAACAAATGGATTTAAGTCAAAGATTACTGTAGCTGATCATCAAGGTATACGTGGACATCTTTTTTATTTCCAGTCTTATCATGGAAGGAGGGAAGGGAGTGGGTTCATTCACATTTATATGAATGGAAGAACTTCCTATATGAAAGGATTTTTGTTGTTGTTGTTTTGATCTCCTTTTTCATGGAAATTTTAGCTTTCTAGGCCTTTTATTATCCTGGCCTGGGGAGGATCCTGGAGAATCTGTGTATGGATTAGGTAATTATGGAATATGATTTATGAATAGAATTTGGCCTCAGAATCCTGGAACAGACATTGAAATTGCAAAAGGATGTAGCAATCCATTCAGGTGCTTGAATAATGGTATGAGCATTAAAGAATAAACATTTTTAAATGGCTGAAGATTCATAAGACCACCACATTTTATAAGGATTCTGCAACCTTTCTCTTATCTCTCTCATGATCTCCCATGAAAACTCTGAAACCTCTTATATTCCCATGGATGACCTTTAAACTAGCTTGCTTAGACTTGCTGATGACATCTTGGAGGAATGTGGGTGCCTTGAGGTTGAGGAGGTGGGTACCAGTGGTGGGATTCAAATTTTTTTACCACCGGCTCTGTGGGCGTGGCTTGGTGGGCGTGGCAAGGGAAGGATACTGTAAAATCTCCAGTCAGAGGTATTTGCCGGTTCTCTGAACTACTCAAAATTTCCAATACCGGTTCTCCAGAACTGGTCAGAACCTACTGAATACCACCTCTGGCAGGTACTATACCTCTAAATTCAGGGAATTGAACTACACTTGGGGAAACACATGCAACACATGAAACACATAAACTGGTAGGACTTTGCCATAAGAATCAAGACAATAATTTGCATGCTAGGAATCTAGGTGGCCAACATTGGATATAAAGGAAAATGGGAGCATAGGAAATAAGGTAGTTGGATTTCTAAAAATAAGGATCTCTAAAAAGGAATTCTTTAACAGATAAAAGAGAATCTATGAGGAAATCAGAAAAAGTATGAGAGGAAGATCATTCTGAAGAGGTGAAAGGAAGAAACAAAGCACACAGCTTGGAAATGACAGAAAATATTTGGAATTGGGTGTGCAAAAGCATGCCTTTTAGATGAATTGGCAAGAAGCAGATTGAGAAACTGAATGTGATGCAGAGCAGTTTGGCCCAGAGAGAACAATGGCTAGGAAAAAGAAAAGAAACTAGAAATAAAAAGGAATCAGAGTTAAATTTAAGCCAAGACAGAAAGATTATTTAAAAGTTAGGCAGCTTTAAAAAGTAAAAGAGATAAGAGACAAAGCATTCCAGATAGGAGACCAACTGGCCAGAAGATGATTGTGAGGAATAGGCAAAAGGCGAATGAACAAGGCTTGCCTGCAACTTGGTTCAAGGAGGGAGATTGGCAGGCACATCTCACTGGAGAAGAGCATTGGCTGGACGCAGGGGTGTTCAACCTTGGCAACTTTAAGACTTCAACTCCCAGAATTTGCTGGCTGAAGAATTCTGGGAGTTAAAGTCCACAAATCTTAAAATTGCCAAGGTTGGAGACCCCTGAGGGTGGAGCAATGATTGAGGCCAAAAGAATGACAAGCCGGCTCAATATCTCAGAGTTGGAGAAACGACAGAGATGGGAAGAACTGACCAACAATTCACCTGTCCTTCATCAGAGCAAGGAAGAAAGAGGCATCAGAAAGAACCAAGAGGAAGGGAGAGAAAACATCTTCCTGAGATTTTTGCAAAATTGTGTGAATAGGCCTGGGATTTAAAAGGCACTGGATTTTGAAAAGAACCTGCATGATTGCTGGGTGACAGAAAGGAACTGTATATCAAGAAAGCCTCAAGACTTAGTTGGGGGAGGGATTCATTCCCATTGAGTTCAAAAGTTATTGTTGTGTAAATAGACAAATAAACACTCCGTATATCTGCTTTTGTCTGTGTGTATGCATATGACTAGATAGATAGATAGATAGATAGATAGATAGATAGATAGATAGATAGATAGATAGATATGGTATTCAGCTTTGTTCGGGTATTTTCCCACGACCTTATAGTTGTGCTTTTAAAGTTGTTGCGACGTTTTGGCAGAATCTCATCTGCCATCATCAGGCTGCCGAAACGTTGCTACAACTTTAAAAGCACCCGAACAAAGCTGAATACCATACATATAAATACCCGCAAAAACTTAAGAAAACAAAACAAATATATATACATATATATATATATACATACATACACACACACACATACGCATATGCATACACGCACGCATGCACACTCCATCCATCCATCCATCATCTATCTATCTACAATTGCAGATCCATATGGTCATTCTTTTATGAAAAAAGTACAATAACTGTTCTTAACTTTGGTTCTTGATTTTTTTAAATTCACATTTATATGCCGCCCTTCTCCAGAGACTCAGGGCGGCTTACAATCTTTGGAGCACAACCCAATGTGCTCAGCAATAACCTTCATTCTATTGTATATGCCTGCTTATTACTAGGGCTTTTTGGCCCACCCCAAGCATCATTTTTACAAAGTCAGCTTATTGCCCCCAACAATCTTGGGTCCTCAATTTATCTACCCCGGGAGGATGGAAGGCTGAGCCAACCTTGAGCCTGGTGGGATTCGAGCCTGCACTAATTGCAGGCAGCTGGAACTAAGTGCTAGGTGTTTAACAGCCTGCACCACCAAGGCTTCAAGATTCAAGTAACAAAATGCATCTGTGGTGTTTATTCATAACTAGGTGTTTTTTAAGGGCTTATTGGATTGGGGGCAGTACTTGCTGAGAAGGAAGATAGCAGTAGACTTGGTTGAAGGAGACCAAATAGGAATCAGAAAAGAAATTGCTGAGATCAGGCAGATAAAGATTTCCATTGGTAATAGTTTTTTTTTAAATTCAGGACTGTCTCCTCGGCTCCATTTCTTAGTATATTGAAAAAGACTATTGAGGGAAAAGAATATGTGATGTTCTTCTACAAATATAGAACTCTTTATAGTAATTTAAAATACAACATGTTATTTTGCTTTCTTTTCTGAAGTAAACTTCAGAACTAGAATCTTCTGAAGCATCTTTCAAAACTTGGACTTGTACAGTATGATGAACTTTATTTTTTAAAAAATACCTTTCCTTTGAAAAATCACTTACCCTACCATGGTAATTCTGGTCTCCTATGCTGAGTTTTGACTTATGATCCTACCTGCTTGCCACTGAGTAGGTGACCTAACCTTCACGATTTGTAGATAATATAAATGTCTCCCCTGGGACCTTTTGATGTCCATTAAGCGGAACAATGCTCATTTTGCTTTCTCCAGGGTTTTTAATAGATGGAAGCACAGGGGCAGTTATGGAAATCTAGAGGATTGAAGAATAAACAAATTATCTCATCAGTGATGTTTTTATCAGTAAGGGGGAACAACAGCTATAAACCCTTTCTTTCTTACGTACACATTTCAAGGGATTTGCTTGAGTGCATTCAGGGGAACGTATTTTAAAATGAGCAATGTCAATTATTGCAGGTCAGGCATCACAAACATGGCAGGGTAACAGGGCTTTCTCCATTAGCATGACAGCTAATGGATTGCTCCTCCATTAGCATCTTTGCTCTAGGGAACCCAGGAAGAGAAGTAGAAATTGGTTTTGTTGCTTCCACCTGTTGGAGCTGTGAATAAATTCTTTTACTGGAAAATGAAATGTCTGAAAAATCCAGCATATTTAAAGAACAAAGTATTGATCCCATCCTGTATGGCTTTTAAATATATCATTCCTAATGACAAAAGCTTAAAGTTCTTGACTGAAACTGTAATTCTCATTTAAATCCCGGTGTCACATAAAGAAGAGCTTTATAGCACTTCCAGTATTATTTGTTCTTATTTATTAAAAGACTCAGGACACATAAAACAACTTCAGGTTTAGAACTTTTATTGATCACTTTCTGAACTAAAAGCTTTGCGTAAACACAGACACTCATCATGCACAGAACCTAATTCAGCATGATGGCTTCAAAATGCTACATTTCCCATCCACATTTATAGCTTTCGACAAGTGTTGGCCAATCTCAGATTGATACCTTTCTCATTCTTCCTGGTACCTTTCTACTTGCATACCATTGCCTCATCCACTTCACATGAGAGCCATGTGTGAGAGAGATATAACCACTTATACAATGGTGAACTTTTATGAACATTTAGAACTATCTCTAATCCTACATCATGGGTGTCAAACTTGCGGTGTCATGCTGATGTCATATGACATATCTCAAAGGGTTTTTTTCCCTTTGCGGAATTGGGGTTGGCATGGCCTGCACGTGATGCATCCGGCTCGTG
Organism: Naja naja; assembly: GCA_009733165.1. NCBI lineage: Eukaryota > Metazoa > Chordata > Lepidosauria > Squamata > Elapidae > Naja > Naja naja. The sequence continues at coordinate 268,155,081 of CM019148.1, forward strand.
GGCCACCAGTTTGACATCCTTGTCCTACATGGTGTGGCCTACAACACAGTCTGAACTTCTTCAAGTTTCTATTACTAAATAGATCCTAATAAGCAAATGACATATACAACAGAAATTGAGCAGCTGTTCCTCTCCCTGTCTCCTGTTACTATCTTATCATCATCACCCAGCAGTCAACCCACTCATTCCCTTTTCTTCCTCTACTATGGCATAGCTAAACCCCAGTTTGTTGCTTTCAGCTTTTCTTGGGAACCTAAATTCCATCTGTACTTTCATTCTTCTAAATATATTTATGGAATTATGAGCTACTTGCTGGTATATCGCTATGATATTTATCTCTGTATTTATCACCCTGTTTAACCCTTAACTCAGCCCGAAGTTCTCCATGCATCCATAATTGTTCTTAAGCTGCTTCCAATTTTTGCATCATTGGAAGGATGTGAGCTTCTATTGCTAGTGTTTTATTTTTGAAAAAGTCCCAAATTCTCCTTTCTCTCATTCACTTTTCTACCCATGGTATCCTACTTAGTGCTCTCTTACCTTGCTGAAATTGGTTCTTTTGAAATCTAGTGTGTGTATAATGGGGATCCAATTTTTGTAGGGGTTTTGAACTGCAAGACGAAGTGGCTATTTTGTTCAAAAGTTCCCACTGTTTTTACCTCTTCATCCAGCTCTTTCCTATGGTTAAGATCACATCTAGGACACCCAATCCCTATTTTCCCTTCAGACTTTTGGAAAAATAAAAACATCAGCAAGACTATTCAGGAGTTGTCCAGGATTTGCAGTATAAAGTACCCCCTTATAATAAGACCTTTGTGTTTTTCCCGTCCTTATATTCGTAGTCAAATGTTCTTTCTTATTCTTACTGTCCTGCATCTCAATATACATGTGTATTACCTTTACATATAACTTCCCTTTCTCTTTTATCTGACCCATTATACCTCAATTCATTGGTTTCATCCAATCAGCTTCTCCAGATAATTCAGTTATCCAAGAGAATCTGAAAGATTCATTCACTGCAATGAAAATACAGATTTAATATTCACATTGTGCTGCACGGATGTGAATTTAATCCCTTGACATAGAAACACATTCACAGGTTTTCCTGATTTTAAATAAATTTTTAAAAGAAATTTGTTCATAAGGTAATGCAGAAGTATTATTGTTAGTTGGAGGATAGAAATCTATGCAGGTGTGCATTTTATATTTGTAGCTGATTACCTTTCTCTTAATGTACACATTTCTATATATTCTAAGGACTTGGGAAATAATTTTTCAAAACATGCTCAGCCCTAAAAGATTATATCTATATCTATATCTACATATCTAAATCTATAATATCTATTTCTCATGCACTTGTTACCTCTTGGGTTGACTACTGCAATGCTGTCTACATGGGGCTGCCCTTGCAGACCACTCGGAGGCTTCAACTGGTGCAAAATGCGGCTGTGCAGGTTGTGATGGGACTATCCCAATACTCCCATGTTACACCCGTTCTGTGTGAGCTGCATTGGTTGCCCCTTGCAGATGCTGGTATTGACCTATAAAGCCCTACATGGCTTAGGTCTGGGGTATTTGCGAGAACACCTCCTGCTGGCAACATCTGCCCATCGCCCTGTGTGCTCCCACAGACAGGGCCTCCTTGGGGTGCCGTCGGCTAGACAGTGTTGGCTGGCGACCCCCAGGGGTAGGGCCTTCTCTGTGGGAGCGCCCACCCTGTGGAATCAGTTACCTCTGGAGCTTTTGGCCCCTGACCTCGTTCCTTCCATTGGATGGGTTTTATGGGTTTTATTTGCAGTTTCATTGGATTTTAGATATTGTTTGGGTTCTTATTTAATATTTTTTAGTAATTTTAAATTTTGTATTTTGTGTTTTTAGTGTTGTGAGCCACCCTGAGTCCTTCGGAGATAGGGCATATAAATCCAAACAATAAATAAATAAATAAATAAATAAATAAATAAATAAATAAATAACTGTCTCTGTATCAATAACTATGTATCTATATCTATTTTTAAGTGTGAGCATGTTCTGAAAATGATTTGGAAGATGCCTTTTGATGATGCAGAAGTTGGAAAAAAATTACATCAGACTATCTACAAAAGTAGTGTGCTTATGCTCCTCTTTCTTCTAAATCACCTTTTCTGAACAATAATTAAAGCATACACAGTTCTAAAGCATATTACTGTCAGACACCGCATCAACTGGTTTTACTCTCAAGTCATTCAGAATATGTATTTCCATACATAACTTCTCCATAGTTGTACACCCCCCCAAGTAACAATATTAAATACACCAGTCATTATAAAAATGGCAATACTGATTAAAAAGATTTTAAGAGAATCAAAACTGAAACATATATACCTTTTTAAATTTGTGGGGGACTACAAAATCAGAAAAAAGTATTGACTCATTCAGAGTAAGAACTCTGTTCATGCCCTCCTCCTGAATATTTTTGTAACATCTTCACACATACTATCTGATTTGTTTTGTTCTCCAGGCTAATTGAATTATTGGCTTTGATCTTTAAAGATCCAAGCAATTAAGGAATAGGAAATTCATAGAACTGTGTCATGTGTCCTATATTGTCCTTTCAGCAGTACAATATAGCAAGTCAGACTTCTTAGTTATGAATTCTATATTGTTATTGTTTACTCTCGCACATTAACTCCATATGTGCCATCAGTTCAAACTCACTGAAGTGATGCAATAGTTAGTATTTTCACTGGTACTAACCGCTATCCTGTTCTTTTCTTCCCTTCAACCAGGATTATAGGAACAAGGTCTTAAGCTCAGGATCTGGTGTTCAGTTGAAGAAGACTAGACTTTCTAAGACATATCACCAGTTTGCAACTCCTCACTACAGAAATTGGCATCAAACCTGTCAGCATTTAGAATTTATTAAGGACATACAAGAGCAAAGAAGAACCCCAATGTATGTCAGGCTTAAAGAAAAGGATTAGACTTCAAAAGAGGAAACATGAACAAAGGAACAATGGGTAGGCCCATCTAAGATTATGCTGCAAAGAAAGATTAGCTTTGAAGAAAACCAGCCTTGAGCACATACAATACCAAGCCAAACAACACCACTGTTACTTAATTACTCACTGCACCTAGAAGCCTGTGTGGATTAGATTCCTTCCTGTGTCCTGGAAGATTTCTCCACACAATTTGTGGATCATGCATACCTTTTCATTTTTTTCTTTTCCTTTGCACAGCTGGTAGCTGTTCCCAGGGAAATTCAAAAGAACAAAAAGTCTTCAGCAAGTTTCTCCCTTGCTATTTAACCTCAGGGGAAAGGAAATTGTGGCTGATGATGGATTTGTCCAGCCAGTAGACTTAGCTTGCTAGAGGTTTGTGAAAAGAGTTTAGTCCTTAGGTCACTTGTAAATACCTTCTGACCTAACACAAATCTCTAGAAGCTGATACTGTGAAAGTCCATGCTTATTGAGTGATTGATTGATTGATTGGTTACATGCCATCAAGTCAGTTATTGATTTGTAGTGACCAAACAGATATTGTCCATGATGATCTGTTCCTAACCTAGTCCTTCAGTTCTTCCAATGTTGTACTCATCGCCATTGTAACTGAATCTGTCCCCCTTGCTGCTGGTCACTATCTTCTCTTTCCTTCCACTTTCCCCAGCATCAGAGCCTTCTCCAGAGAGCTAGATCATCACATAATGTCTTCAAAGTAGGATGCTTTGAGCCTAGTCATTTGAAAACTCTGCCCCTTCCCACGTCTATCTATATATTAGTGTTGCATTAAGATGATTAAATGCTGTCCAAAGAATTAACATTCTTTCAACAGCAAGGGTTGAAAGATTTAACAGCCCATTTTTTCCAAGCAATGTCTTAAGCCCTACACATTCGTTCAGTCTCTTATATTTCTCTTCAAGAGAGAGATCTACTAAAGATTATTGAACAATTCACTTCCAAGTGCTGTAATTTGAGAATGTTGGCAAAATCATTTCAGTACAGAGGGCAACAAAATACAAATGGGCATTTTAAAATAAGCATTTGCTATGTAGTTACTCTGCACCATGCATAGAATAGTTTCTTGCCTTCTGTTTGCAAGTAGTTTTGCCATATTGTCCAATCTCTTTCTCCCATCTCTAAAAGCTTGTTTTTATTTTTTTGTATACAGAAACTTGGCTAAGGTGAGAGTGACAAAATAAGAGCTTTTTGAGTTCATAGACCTATTTGGTCATTCACCAGAAAGCCAATAATAAATAAAACCAGATACATGACAAAACATTCAATATTTTTCATACAAGAATTCTGGCATGTGTGGTGAAGGAGAAGAGCCTTTTCTACTGTGACCCTGACCCCGTGGAACACTCTGCCACTGGAAGTGAGAATTGCACCCAGCCTTTTGGCCTTCTGGAAGGGCATTAAAACTTGGTTTTGCCAGTGGGCTTTGGACCCAAGGCGTGTACTCACCACCAGAGATGGTTGATGGGGGAAGAAGACCTCATCCCCATCATGTCCATCTCCTTGATACTGGTTTTTTGCATGGTTTTAAATTTTTGATGTGCATAGTTTTTTATTACTTTCTATTTATCATTTTGTGTTCTGTAAGCTGTCCAAAGCTACCCTATTGGGGAGATGGGGAACATATAAATTTAATACATAAATAAATAAGATTGCCACTGCAGATGATACTTTTGTCCAATGATGGTGACTTTCTCATGGCATAGCCATTTTGCTAAATAGCACAATTTTATAGTAAAATAGATGACTTTATTATTTCTGTCACTTTAATACAAGTTTCAAAGGCTTGAATAATGGTTTAACATTGGAATAAGAAGCACAATCTAGAAAAACATACTCAATGGATTTCATCAGATCTGGTTCACATGGGCATCATTTTGGAATCTGCCCTTCAGAATGACTGAATTGAAAGCACTAAAGAAAGTCTTAGAAAAAGCCCATTCATAATACTTGAGGGAAAAACCTTAATAGCCTTTCTAAAGGCCAATAGATTGAGGGCCATTACATATTGGGAGTGGTGGTGATAGTTTGTAAAGGTTGTGGCAGTTCATTGTAATTACTGCAGAATCTTTAGTCATGGCCAACTTCATCCTTCAAATCAATTAATGTAGCAGAGTCTGTGCTTGTCGTGCAGATGTTCCCAAGTTCAGTGGTCTTCATTTCAAGATAGGACTGAGAAAATGCATTATTTCCTGTTCTGTAAAATGGCTGCTAATCACTACAACCAGAACTGACCAATAGGTCCATTTTAATCCTAGTGTACCCTATACACTAATCAGAACAATCAAAGGCAACATAGGAAAATGTTAATTTTTATTGCACTTCTGCAAAATCAGAATGGTTTGACTTTCACTGAATATATTAAATAGGAGCTTGAGATACTATCCTGTTTACACTGACATCATAAATCTCTTTTTATTTAGTTTAGCAAGAGCAAATATATAGTGTAAATGATAACAATGAAGTTAGTCATTAGAAGTTTGCTGACAAACAAGGTGGTTGAAGAAGCTAAATAATTCAGAACAATCCCCCATCATATATTGATTGAGCATAACATTTCTTGCTAGCCAAAGGTAGGTGTATGGGGGAAAGAGTGATGATTTGCATTGGAAAATTTTTTCCTTGTCATTCATTTTTTTTCTCAGCACTAGCCAAAAGCTTTGTCTTCAGGCTTAAATTTAGCTTCATTCTCCTGCAGGTAAGTTGGCTGTAAATTCTAGCCTGAGGGTATACTTTTTTGCTTTGTATTTAATGCTGTTTGAAGCTGCTTGAGTGAAACTTGTGAAATTCCCAGCATTGCAGGAGAGGTTTGTGTTTTCCATTTAACCCCTGAGTTCTGACTTGGTGCTTACAAATTGTCTGATAGGTAAGCATTTCCAGTGGGGTAAAAATACAGGGTAGGGAGGGAAGCCAAGGCACCAGGTGAATTTGAAGGTCTACTTATTTTCATACATAGATGCGCAGGTCCATAAAGGAAAGCTCAGAGTACCAGCCATGCTCTCAGAACTGAGACCTGGAAGTTAATACATTTTTAGCATTGATCAAACAAACTTAATTTAAGATTGCTCCTTGTGCTATAACTACTTGGCATGCTCTACAGCTTCCTTTTTTGCTGTTGTAAGATTCACAGCCTATAGCTTTTGGCAGTCCCAACAGAGTTAGCTCTTTCCACTAACAAAATACAAAATGCAAAATTAATAAAAGGACTCTTTGAAACTGACAAATGTGCCTGAGGCAAACTATCTGCCCAGCAGCTGGTTAAATTTTAATCAGTTATCCCCCCCCCACCTTAGTCCTATATATCTTTTGTATAAAGCTTCCTAGTCTGAATGTGGCCAAAGTTTGTTTTAAACACGTGTGTGTGTGTGTGTGTGTGTGTGTGTTTCCTAATAAGTAAATCCCTCATTCTCTCTATCCTTCCTTATTTCCTCAATTGTGCTCCTTGCTAAGGTGTTACACAACTGAACAATAACTTTTGAATGATTCAGATACATAAAATACCCTCCTCCTCCACACACACACTTGTTTTTACTTTAAGAAACATTACAAAAAAAAAACCCTTGGTATTAATCTACGAAGTACCTCCAATGTAACAGAATTAACACAATATAAAACCATCCTTGAGGGAGACTTGGAAAATTTAAGCTGCTCTAGAATACAGATATCTGATATTCAGGCTAGATTAATGGATTGTATCACAGAAAAGACACTGCACTGATTATTTGGCAGTATTTTGCAGATCAGGGATAAGCTTTATTTTTTAACTTGTAATGTCTTAAATGGTTTAAATATATCATCACTGGATATATTGAAGGACTTTGTAGATCCTAGGCCTACTTTCCATAACTCTAGTAGACGATGTGTTTAGTAGAGTGTGGGTACTTTTTGTTATAATGTGAAACTTTCTAAATGCATAGGGTAGAATCAGATCCTCATCAAATGTTTCTTCTGTTTACAAATGGTTACATCATTCCTCTTACTAACTCAGGAATTCTGAGAGTTGAAATTCACACATCTTAAAGTTGTCAAGGTTGTGAAATCCTGGATGCCCCCACTCCTAATTTTTTTTTAAAATACATTTTATTAAGCTTTCAAATTTTAAAAACATAAAATAAAACTTTATACATTGTTATCAACATCAAGACATCTTTTGCATCTCCTTACATTTTTCAGTACATGTATTTACTTATTCCTTTACCATTACATCTTACTCTTGCTATAAATCAATATCTTTTATCCTTACACATCAATCTTCTCTATGGTATATTTACATATTTACATATTCCCTCATTCTTTTCCTAATTGCCATTTTATTTTCTTTTTTTTCTAAACCACTCATACCAGGCATCCCAGGCCCTATAGTAAATTGAATCTTCTCTGTCTTTTATTTTCATCGTTAACCTGTCTGTCTCTATACAATCTATTATTTTTTTTATAACCATGCCTTCTGGGGAACCCCTTTTTCTTTCCAGAGTTGTGCGTACTAAATCCTTGCAGCTGTTAATATGCGTAACATGATATATCTATCTGTTTTATTGCATTTTTGTGTTATTATACCTAATAAGAAAGTTTCTGGATTAAATTCAGTTTTCTGATTCATGATTTCTTCTAGCCATTGCCTAATTGTATTCTGATATTTTTTCACCTCCTGGCATATCCACCAGGTATGGAAATAAGTGCCTTTTTCTTTTCCAACAGTTTGGGTCTGAGTTAAACATTTTTGCCAGTCTAACGTGAGGAAGGTGCCATCTGTAGAACATTTTATATTGATTTTCCCTGTATGCTGTAGATGTAATTAATTTGTAATTTAATCCCCACATATTTTCCCAATTTTCCAGATCTATATTATGGCCAACCTTTTTTGCCCATACCACCATCGTCTCTTTGACCACCTCCTCTTCCATTTTAAAGTCTAGTAGAAAATTATATATTCTTGAGATCATTTTCTTTTCCGTTTATTGTAGAATTTTATCTAATTGATGCTTTTCCATGCAGAAACCAAATTGTTCTTTGTCCTTTTTGTATCTCACCAGAATCTGCATGTATGGGCACCAATCTATCTTTATATTTTGTTGCTGTAATTCTTGTCTCGTTTTTAATCTTCCTTGTGTGTGGGTAGATTTGTGCTTCCATAGTTGACAACCAGTTCGGTATTTTAGTATAATGTTTCTTTTTAATCTTGTTCCATGTCTGAATTAATGAATCTCTAATCATGTGTCTCTGAAAATATGCATGCTGTTTACATTTTCCCATAGAAAACTATGCCACCCTCTCTGCAAGTTGTGACCCTTTATTGACAATACTCTTCTATTTTACAGATTGATCCAATCTTTAACCCATACCATAGCCGCAGCCTGGTAATACATTTCCCAGTCAGGGAGTCCAAAGCCACCCCTTTTTCTTTTGTCCTGTAATAGTTTCATTTTTATCCTAGGTTTTTTCCCATCCCAAACAAATTTACTTATTATTCGATCTAATTCTTTAAAAAAGGTTTTATCCAATCTTATTGGTACAGTTTGAAAAAGATATAGTATTTTTGGTAGAGTAGACATTTTGATTGCCGCGATTTTCCCCAGTAATGATAGCTGTAATTTCCCCACATTTCTAATTCTTTTTAATTTGTATTATTAATTTGTCATAATTATCTTTTTTGATTGAAGAGCATCTTGCTGTTAACCAAACGCCTAAATATTTTAGCTTTTTCACCCTTTGCATTCCCAATTTTCCTTCTAATTCTTTTTGTTGCTTATCTTTTAAATTTTTAGTCAATAATTTTGTTTTGTTTTTATTTATCTTAAGGCCTGCCACCTTGCCGAATTCCTCTATTTCCTTTATTAATTTTACTCCCATATCCTCTGGATCTTCCAGAAAAAATACTATATCCTCAGCAAATGCCTGTACCTTATAATGTTCCTTTTTAATTAGAGCCCTTTTGATTTCTTCATTTTTCCTAATGTTTTCCAATAAGTTTTCTAGGTTAAGGATGAAGAGGAGGGGTGACAGTGGGCATCCCTGTCTTATTCCCTTGTTGATCTTAAACATTTCCGTTCTGTCACCATTCAGTATTACACTGGCCATCTGTGTCATATAAATTGTTGAAATCAGTTTGATAAATTTATTGCCAAATTGAATGCTTTTTAATTGTTGTATTATGAACTGCCAGTTAACATTGTCAAATGCCTTTTGCGCATTGAGGAAGACCATTGCCAATTGTTTTCCTAGGTTTGCTTCATAGTATTCTATTATATTCATTACCATTCTGGTATTATTTTTGATTTGTCTATTCGGTAAGAATCCGTTTTGGTCGCTATGAATGATCTAATTAAGGATTTTTTTCAATCTTTCTGCCATTATGGACATAAATAATTTATAGTCAACATTTAAAAGGGATATGGGCCTATAATTTTGAATTAATTGATGGTCCAAATCTTCTTTTGGGATCAATCTTATGTATGTCTTCCCCCATGACTTGGGTAACTTCGCTGTTGTGAGTACCTCATAGAAGAGTTCTAACAATTGCATTTCTAATTTTTCTTGGAGCGTTTTATATAGTTCCCCTGGGAGACCATCTGGTCCCAGTGTCTTATTGTTTTTCTGTTTCAGGATTGCTTCTTGGAGTTCTTTTAGTGTTATTTCTCTGTTTATCTCTTCTTTATTCTTTTCTGGGATCATGGGTAACCCTTTCCTTTTTAAATAATGTTGCATATTTTCCTCTGGTATGTCTTCCCTACTATATAGTTTTTCAAAAAAACTTTTAACAATATGTTTTTTCTTTTCAGTTTGATGTTGTAATGTACCATCAGCATTCTTCAATTGTTGAATTGATCTTTTTTTTCTTTTCTTTCTTAAGTCTGTAGGCTAGCCACCTTCGCGTGTTCAAAATAATTCTGTTTTATCATTTTCACGTCCTGTAACCATTCCTCTTGTGCTAACATATTCAATTTGTGTCTAATCATTATCCTTTCCGTATTTGCTGTGTTATTATGTGGTTTTTTTCTAATGTTTTTCTAACTCCTTAAGGGTATCTAGTAGTTTAGATTGTTCTCCTTTTTTTTCCTTGTATCTACATGTATTATATGAAATTGCTAAGCCCCTGATGTGTGCTTTAGTTGTGTCCCATAGGTTTGGAATTGATGTGGGGTGTATGATTCCCACGGTGATTGGGAATGGCAGCAGAGGTATGAATGGGGGGCCATATCAGTTCTTGGGAGTGCGCCCCCATTGTCTTCGAGCGGTGGCACACTCCAACCCTCCAGTTCATGCCCACTTCCCTGGGGGCTTGGAGGATCAGGGCCCTGGGCTCAGGTAGGTCTATTTGTTGCCAGGTCCATGATGAACAAAGCTCCCCTCATCTGGGAACTGATCGAGGAGGAAGACGCGGACCTGGCTTGCATCACGGAAAGCTGGTTGGGCCCAGAGGGAGGGGTCCCTCTGGCAGAATTATGCCTGCCGGGTTTCTGTGTGCTGCACCAACCTCAGACCCAGGGTAGGGGCGGGGGGTGGCTGTTGTGTTCAGGGAGGCACTTTGTCCAAGGGAGGCCACTGTCCCACAGATAGGTGGGTATGAGTCTCTCCTCTTGAGAGACTTGTGTACCTTTCTCAATGGCCCTGCCTGATCTACTCGACATCCTGTCTGGGGTGGTGATTGAGTTCTCCAAGTTTATTGTGTTGGGGGATTTCAACTTGCCTTCTCTGGGGGGGGCGTTGAGGATGGATTAGGAGTTCATGGCTTGCATGATGGCCATGGACCTGACTCAAATAATACAGGGTCTGGCCCACAAGGGGGGCACATGCTCTACCTTGTTTTTATCTTGGAACAGTGGTATAATGATCTGGGTGGGGGTTCTCCAATTATTCATCCCCTGTCATGGACCGATCATTACCTCCTCCATCTGGTCTTCCAATATGCCACTCCACATCACTGGGATGCAGAACCAATTAGGTGGTTCCACCTCAGGCACCTGATGGACTTGGTAGGGTTCCAGATGGTGCTTGGGTCAATTCCTGTGTCCCTTACACACAGCCTGGTCGAGGCACTGGTGGACACCTGGCAAAGGGCTGCCTCAGAGGCTCTCGACCACATTGTCCCTTTGCGGCCTCTGACCCAATGCAGATTCCGGCTGGCTCCCTGGTTTTCCGCAGAGCTCCAGGAAATGAAGCATTGGAGGAGAGGCCTAGAGAGCTGTTGGAGGTCCAGCAGGTCCAAATCTGGCCAAATGCAGTTAAGAACCTATATTAGGTCTTATCTTGCTGCAATGAGAGCGGTGAAGTATGCATACTTCTCTGCTCTCATTGCGTCCGCAGATAATCGCCCGGTCACCTTGTTCAGGGTCACCCGTTCCCTCCTTAATCAGGGGCAGGACCCTCTGCAGGGACGTGCCAAGGAGTTTAGTCAGCATCTGACAGACAAGGTTGCTCAGATCCAGGCTGGCTTGGACTCCGACTGGTCAGAGTTTGATGGGAGTAATACAACAGGTCTTATGGATTCCATCTGGGAGGAGTTTGATCCTGTGACTCTCTTATTCTCTTGTTGAAGTGTTCAGTATTGGAGATAAGTTTGGAACACTTCAACAAGAGAATAATTAGGGAAGCCATCGAAATAGAGAAACACCCCCATAACATGAATAAACGGGATGATACTTCCCACCTACCAGACATCTGGAAACTAGCCCTAATCAACAAACGAGTCCCAGCCACGAAAACCAACACCAGACCCAAAATAACACATGATGCCACCACCAATCTCCTTCACCAGAGTCAAACCCAAGCCCACCCCACAGATGAAAGGAAACCAGAGTCCAGAAACCAGACCATGGCTGCAACACCAACTGCTACACCTCCCTCCAACCCCCAAACTAAGCAAACTGACACACGCTATAAACACATAGCCAGACCTCAAACTCGGAGCCAAACCAAGGCCCGGAATTTCACATCACAGCCTTTCACCCAGGATACTACATCACAGAACTCAGGAGATTACAACACAAAACATCAGGAGGTTGCAACACAGACAACGACCCAGGAGATTACAGCACAAGACCCAGGATGTCACAACAATAGAACTCAGAAGGTCATCACACAGCCCATTACCCAGGTCGTTACAACACAAAAAGCTGAGAGACACACAGCCAGTACCTCAGCCGCACAGGGTCTTATGAAAAAGCCAACCAATCCGCATACATCAACTCCATCAACCAATCAAGAAGTAACAACACAGCTAACTGGCAGTTTAAAAGGGAATAACAGCCACTATCACACACTTCTCCCAGAAGAACGAAGCTGAAGACACCAGCCTGAAGATGACGGATGAGATTTCATCGAAACATTGCCAAGATACTCTCAATCTTACATGGGACAAGACCCGAATACACCAAGACCTACATACCTTTACCCATGAAAATCTACGAAAACAAACAAATATATATATATATATGGCATATATATGCAACAACACAGCCAACAACACAGCCAACCACCCACTTATAGCAGAGCCAGCAAACCACACCTCCCCTCCAGTATTTATAGAGAGAAGGCAGCTCAGATCACGCTTTGCTGGCAAAAGCACAAAGCCGAAGACACCAGCCTGAAGATGGTGAGTGGGATCTCGTCGAAACGTCACCAAGGTATTCTCAATCTTACACGGGACAAGACCCGAATACACCAAAACCTACATATATATATATAAATTTAATATATTTGTTTTCGTAGATTTTCACGGGTAAAGGTATGTAGGTCTTGGTGTGGTCTGTCCGTGTAAGGTTGAAATACTTGGCTGTTCGGCAATCTCATCTGTCATTTCAGGCTGTCTCATTCTCCTGGGAGAAGTGTGTGATGATGGCTGTTTTCCTTTAAACTCTAGAGTTGGATGTGTTGTTACTTTTTGATTGGTTTGTGGAGTTGATGTATGCAGATTGGATGGCTTTCCTGAGACCCTGTGTGGCTGAGGTGCTGGAGGTGTGTTACAACACAAAAGGCTGAGAGACACACCTCCAGCACCTCAGCCACACAGGGTCTCAGGAAAAGCCATCCAATCTGCATACATCAACTCCACAAACCAATCAAAAAAACAACACATCCAACTCTAGAGTTTAAAGGGAAAAACAGCCACGATCACACACTCAAGAGCAGCTGAAGACACCAGCCTGAAGATGGGGATGAGATTTCAGCGTTGCCAAGGTATTCTCAACCTTACACGGGACAAGACCCGAATACACCAAGACCTACAAATTTAATATATATATATATATAAATTTAAATTTGTATATTGGGAAAAACACACACACACACACACACACACACACACACACACATATATGTTTTTTTCCCAATATACAAATTTAAATTTAATACTTAGAAATTATTCAGCTTTCTTCTTCTTCCTTCTTCTTTTCCCTTTCTTCTGCACGCCGTCAAATTACTTTCCTCATTTTCTGTTTCATCATCCGTTTTTAACTACTTAGTCACTTTTACTCTCCAATTGCACAGTCACAGCTTTCTATCAAAATGGTTCCACGTTCAACTACAGTTTCCATTAAAGTTCCATTGTTTCTCTCTTCTCTTTTCTTTCTTCTGCTTACTTTCCTCATTTTCTGTTTCATCATCCGTTTTTAACTACTTAGTCACTTTTACTCTCCAATTGCACAGTCACAGCTTTCTATCAAAATGGTTCCACTCTCCGTTCAACTACAGTTCTCCATTAAAGTTCCAATTGTTCTCTCTGATGTCTCTTTTCTGCTCTGCTAGTAATCAATCCAAATCGTAGAAATTTTAAGTTTTTATTCACAGAGTCTCGATCTTTTCTTCTGCAGCGCTCTCTCTCAGCTGTCAAACTGTTCTTTTCCAAGTGTTTCCTCCTCTCCCTTTCACTCCGCTATCCCCTGCCAATTAGCCGCTGTATTCACTCTCTCCGGAGACTCCCTCTGTCAAGAATCTTTCATTGGACTCTCTTCTCTCACCTATCAAAAGCTGTCCCAGTCTGCCGTTCTTCTTCTGATGTCTTGCGTTGATCCACTTTCCTGCTTCCTGATCGCAGCTGGCTGTCACAGCTTTGGACCTGCCATAAATGCCAGGTTTCTTTCATGCCGGATTCAAAGGGCTTCCCTTCGTCGCAGCAGGAGGTTGCTTTCCCCCACTCTGCTCCTAGGTTTCCCCTTCTGATTCATGTGTCTCTCCAAGCTTCACAATGCCTCTGAGAGCTTCCAAGCACAAAAATTCAGATACAGGGTTGCAGAGATCGCTCTCCTGCTCCACTCCACTGTGACCTCACCACTGGAAGTCCCTACTCCTAAATTTATCTTCCACTTCCCAAAGACTGGTAAATAAAGTAAATATGAATTGTCCCACACCCACATTTGGCATGTAAGCACTAATCATGCATAAAAACCAGAATCTAGGTCCTTTTAGCATCAATAGCACTAGCACTTAGACTTATATACTGCTTTACAGTACTTTACAGCCCTCTCTAAGTAGTTTACAGAGTCAACATACTGCCCTCAACGATTTGGGTCCTCATTTTACCCACCTCAGAAGGATGAATGGCTGAGTCAACCTGGTGAGATATGAACTGCCAAATTGCAGGCAGCCAGCAGTCAGCAGAAGTAGCGTGCAGTACTGAATTCTAACCACTGTACCACCATGGCTCATCAAATTAAAATCTTGCAATTTACTTGGCATGCTACATTATGGATTTTTCAGTAGTTTGATGCAATAATATCTTTTCTATTTTAAATAGGTGTCCAATGTTTTAGATTGTTTTGATCTGAACTGATATTAAGCTGTTGTGTTTATTACCCTGACACATACTTGGAAGAATGTAAGTTTCATAAATTCTTAAGATAAATAGGTAAATAAATCAGGACAATTTATAAGGGACATGTTCTTGTTGCAATTATCGCAAGCTGTGCAATAAAATAAAATAGAAAGTCTTGATCTGGAACTGTACCTAGCTAAACTAATGTCATCATACTTATTTAAGTAGAGTCTTGGAACCTTTTTCTACATTGGTATAAAAAGTACAAGTATAATGGACTGATGAGTGTTGTGCTTGTCTCCTATACCACAGATCTATATGAACTAAAGGAGTGTGAGGAACATTAGTTAAGGGCCTGAAAGAACCAAGTGAATTTTTATATTGAGATCCTAAATCACCTAGGGAAAATAAACTGTATTTACTGAAAGAATATCAAGCTTGATCAAACTACTTTGAGATTTAAACCAATAATTCCAGGACTGATTTAAAAATAACCAGTCTGGATAACAAAAGATACAACAGGAATTGAATCTAGTTCAAGATCTGTATTTGAAGATGAGTAAGAAAGTTACACAGTTCATAATGTTACCAGGAAGAGCTAAAAGAGGTGCACATAATTTACTTACAATTTATTCTAAACCAAGTTTAGCTTGCTTTTCCAATGGAAATTGGTGGACCTTGTTAGTTATCAGATAGCAGCAGAGGTGGTATTCAGCAGGTTTTGACCAGTTCTGGAGAACCGGTAGCAGAAATTTTGAGTAGTTTGGAGACCTGGCAAATACCACCTCTGACTGGAGATTTTGCAGACTCCTTCCCCTGCCATGCCTACCAAGCCACACCCACAGAACTGGTAGTAAACAAATTGAATCCCAGCACTGAATAGCAGGCAACTCTGAATTGGTTGATCACATTATGTTTCTTTCTCTGTGCTACTTACATGCAACCTGCACGAGAAATAAATTACATATGAAGGGAAAACAAGTCTCTCCACCTACTCATTGTAGATCTGACATGGTTTGATTCAAACTCTAGACGACTTGTCTGCCCCTAAAGTGATATTCAACATATTTTGGAAGATGCCAAAGTCCTCTAAAGATTCATTTAGAGCACAGGTGTCAATCTCACCATGTCAGGTTGCCGTCACATGACATTTCATGACATTTCCCCCCTTGCAGAGCTGGGGTAGGCATAACTTGTGTATGAAGCATCTGGTCCACAGGCCACCAGTTTGACCCTGATTTAGAGTGATCTTGGATTTACCCACCATTCGAGGCACAAGTAGCCCTTGCAACCTTAGCATTTAAGATGAGTTATATCAACTACCATGCAATGCAGCAGTGATGATCAATGCAAGTCAATTTTTGAAGATAAATTAATTATATCTCTACGTTGTTTTCTGTCATTATACCACTGCACTCCCATCTTTTCTACCGATTTCCCTGTATATCACAGTCTACCATGCAGACATTTATTTATTTAATTACTAGAAAATGTAGTCCCAGCATGATCATTTGATTAGTCAAGACCTCATGATCCTAAGAAGACATCAGTGAAACTCCTTGTGTTTTCTGCGAGTTATAAAGGTGTGCTGCCTTAATATGGCAATGCTCAGTTAATGCAATGACTTGCTTATCTAGAAGCCATGTTTTGATTAGGAAGATTTATATAACTGTTAGGATCCAGGAGCTGCCAATTTAACTCAGAAGCTACCAAATACAACCAATTCAGGAGGAAATAGGGTGCAGGTAATTGGTTTATTAGACTCACCTACTTTGTGTATGTTTACACTAGTGTTTTCAGAGCAGCAATGGACAAACCTGTTTCCGAATGGGATGTTTCTATATAATGGTGTGCCTGAGGCATTACAATAAGCTCAGAAAGCCTCAGGCAGGGCAGAGGTACACCTCTAGATAGAAGATTCTGCTTCAGGTAGAAACACTTTCATGCTATCTTTTGCCTGGAGTAATCTCATATCTTTGTCTCAATTACCCCATATAACGATTCACAGGTAAAAAAAATCCAACCTCTGCATTGCCAGAAATAATTTGAGATCACATCTGTTTATAGATTTCTTAATGTGGTATCTTTACGGTTATAGTTCCCTCTCACTTTCAGTAAAACTTTCTACATTATATATTGTAAACTTTGATAATTTAATTTATGATAGCAGGGTACAGCAATAGGTAAAATTAACATACCAGATTGGAAAGTGTGTTAGTATATTAATCATGTTATAATTAATAATATAAGTAATATATAAAATGTATTCTTAATTTTTAAGGCTGCTGAAAAAATATTTGTTGTATACATTTCTGAAATTTCAGTGTACTGCTTCAACCCAGTAGATATCAAATATGTTCTGAGTCATGTGCATTGACTATGGGATTTGTACATGGGACAAAAAAGTGTGGAATAGTGTGACATGATTATGCACCACTTATCATCTATTCCCAAACTCATTGCCCATCATGTAGTTTCTAGATAAACATGTGATGTTCTCAGTTAAGTTTCCATCTCTATCTCTTTATGTTGCATCTGTCTGATTACTATTAAATCATAAAATTATGACCTGATTATGTACCCTGTATTAGTCATGAAATTGTGGTGACATAGGCACAACCTTGAAAGGTATTGATGATGTTCTGTATTGGCTTGTTTTCCCCTCCTAAGTAGCCCCTTTTATATGGTGTTAATAGACAAATATTCATAACTTCCGTCTTACAGAAACCATCACTAGGGATGGTCACTGGGCTTGCTTGTTTTCTTACAGACATTTCATTACCCAAACTAGGCAACACAATCAGTGCTACAGTAGTAAGGAGTGTAGTTTGCTGTCAGTTTATATTCTAATGGCTTGCCTGTCAGTGTTGGACTTAGAGATTCTTTGGTTGAGCTGTTTGCTGTAGGCTTCTTTGGCAGTTTCTTGATTAGAGTATTCTTTACTTTATTGTTGGTCTGATGTTAACTTTGGAGTTAATCTACGCTGACCTGGTTGCTGATTGCTGGTGGAGAGGTGCTTGGTTTTTTTTTTGTTCCTTTTTGGGGTGGGTCTATTTTTCATAGTTATAGATGTTGTTAATTTCTATATGTCTGGTGATGGCTAATTTGTCAGAATGCCAGGCTTCTAGAAATTCCCTGGCATTTTTTTGGACTTGGTTTCATCTAGGATGGTCACATTTTCCCAAATGAAACTATGGTTAAGTTTGTCTATGTGTTGTGAAATTAAAGAATTTTCGTCATATCTTCTGACTGCTAGTTGATGTTCATGGATGTGTTTTACTAGTCTGACTGTTTATCCTATATAGCGGTTGTTGCAGTCCTTACATTGTATGTTGTAAATGACTCCTATTTTTTCTTCTTCTGTTGGGTCTTTTGATCTGCTTAGGATGTTTTGAAGGACTTTAGTTGGCTTGTGTGCTATGCTGATTCTATGTGGTTGTAATACTCTGTTGGTGGTTTCTGATATATTCCTGAGGTATGGCAGTGAAATTCTTTTTAGGGTTTGAAACCATCTCTATGTATTATTTTGTTTTAGGTAGATAGGGACTGATAATACTCCTCCGCCATAACAAAAGGATTGCTGAAAATCAAGACTTCCATTCAATTCAGTTCAACTCCAGACAATGTGTCAACTCTCAACATTATGTTGGTTTATCTTCTTGCACAGCGTCAAAACACTGAAGTAAGCTAACTTGATCCACGTAGCTGTTTCTCTGAGCCATAAATTGGCCTTTGAGCAGAAAAAGTATATAGTATTCAGGGCAAAATGCTTTGACTGCTCCAATCTACTCTTCATTGAAGCTTTATACTTAAGATAAGTGTCCCTTCCAAAATTTCTTGTGATTGTCCTAAAATGTATGCAATATTCACCATTTATGACAGTTAGAAATCTTAAACCTGACCTAGGATGAGTAATAATAAAGAGTACTCAGTGGAATATTAGGCTTCCAGCCGTCAAAATTTTGCCTACGTGATGTATTTTTCTTTCTCAGATTCTGCTATGAATTTTTCTCCATAGATCATGCTTTAACCTGAAGTTATAGTGAATTTTATTGAATTTTAGGAAAGAGCCCAAACTTACTGGCCTTTCAATGCTTTAAAAATAATACAAGGAGCAATATAATAAAAAATACATAAGTAATAACAAACTGTAATGGTGTGGATCTTCTTCTACCTGCTTATTTACCAAAGGTTGTGTGGAATGCATATTAACTCTTATCTCAAAGGCTAAAAGAGGGGAAAGCCATATTTATGTTATTTATTTATTTTTAAAAATTGTAAGTTGCCAAAAGTTTTTAAGATTAGTAGCATATAAATTTTCTGAACAAATACAGTACTTATTAGTTTCTGTTATGTATGTAGGTTTGAAATCATTGGTTTAGTTTGAATTGTTCTTGAAAAGTGTTAGAAATGATTGGTTTAAAAAGTGCGGGAAAACCCTGCACTCTGATTGGCTGTCAGCTGTGGCTGCCGGCTATAAGTAGCAGCCGCAGCAAAGCCAGGCGGGTCCGTTCTGAGCTGTAGTCACTAATAAACTAAAGAGCTTGAAGCACTCCACGTCTGTCTCTTCATGCAAACTTAACAGTTTCAATTCACAATCTTCTGTCACTGATTTCTTCTTGATCTTAACAAAAAATAATGATTCTAATCATAAGTAAAGACATACAAACATGCATACATATAGTTGACCTGACCTAATTTCTGGTCCAGGGTAAAATATGTAAACTGTATCATAAAGTCAAGAAGGGAAGAAATTACCTATCAAAGCGGGGGAAAGAGAGGGATGAAATCCTTGAGTATTCCTTATCTTTGAATTTTCCAGTATCTCATTGCATATATACTCTATCTTCATATGCTCTGTGGCTTTTGAAGAGCATTAATCTTTCTGTCAAATTCATGGATGCTAGCTTCAAAGGAGTTAAATCATTTTGGGGGGGGGAAGGGTTGAAACTACTTGAAAAGTATAATGATAGGCTTGATAGCTATGTGAATTATCCTGTATTATAACCAGAGGTTGAATGGCTACAAACGAGGCAACCCTAAGAAATCTGGAAGTTTTGTGATCAGATAATTATACTGAAGAGGGTCAGGTCACTACATACACCTAACCGAATGGATGATTTCACCAGGCAGCATGGTGTTCCTAACACACTTATACAGATGAATACAATAAATGAGTGTCTTGATTAATCCAATGTACGAAAGGTAAAATTATAGAGAAGATAAAATACAGAGGTGTGGCTGATAGGAGTGAATCCTACAAGCACTTCCATAAACTATCTATCAAAGCTTTACACTATAAGCCCTATGATAAGAATTTCTGAGCAAGTTCCTGATTTGTTTTTTTAAAAATAGTTTTTCCATATTTTTTTCCTCTCATTTGAGAGATACAGCTTAAGTCAGAAAATGTAATGAAAGATATCAGCATGTCATCAGACTCATTGCCAGGAAACAAATGAAATTGAAGAAAAGAATCAAATTCCATAACTTTAGACTTGAGGAAAGATATGAAGGCATAGGCAGATTCCACTACAGTAGCAGTTTTAGATAGCTAAGCACTATAGAAAATATTCCCACTTACAGAACAGTCTCATTTTTGGAAGCTGTAATTTAGAGTAGATGTTTTATAGCAATAGCCTTGCTGGTTTTAACATTCAAGGTCCTGCATGGCATGGGTCCAGGATACTTACGAGAACGACTCCTCCCAGCATCAAGTACCAACCGCCCTGTATGGGCCCACAGGCGGGGTCTCCTCAGGGTCCCATCTGCGACCCAATGTCGCTAGGCTGGAACCCGGGGGAGGGCCTATTCTGCGGCGGCCCCCGCTTTATGGAATCTTCTTCCGCTGGAGCTCCGGTTGGCTCCCGATCTCCACACCTTCCGCCACGAGTTAAAAACCTGGCTGTTTTTACAATCTGGGCTATGTTGACTCTTGGGGTTTTGTTTTAATATGGGGGTTTTAAATTGCTTATTCGGCTTATAACCTGTTTAATATAGTTTTAAGTAATTTATTGTTGTATTGTATTTTAGTGTGAGCCGCCCCGAGTCCCTTGGGAGAGGGGGCAGCATATAAGTCAAATAAATAAATAAATAAATAAATAAATAAATAAATAGCAATATCAGCAGCACTTAGACTTATATACCACCCATAATGCTTTACAGCAATCTCTGAGCAGTTTACAAGGTCAGCATATTGCCCTCAACAATCTGGGTCGTCATTTTACCAATCTCGGAAGTATGTAAAGCTGGCATATAAGGATTGACCTCCTGGCTGTGGGCTGAGTTAGCTTGCAGTACTGAATTCTAACTACTGTGTCACTAGGGCTCCTATATTCATCAGTGTGCCCAAGCTTTCATCAGAGGGATCAACAATTTAAAAGATCACAGGATAAATGAGATGAATAACTTGGATCAATATTTGGAGTTGGTTGTTTTTTTCCCTAACATTACAATTTTTCATAGCGTGGCTGCAAACACCTGATTCAAATCTTGCTTTGCTTCCTTGAATGAGAGATTGTCATCTTATACAATATTTGAATGGCACATCCTCAGATCCTAGTTTTATAAAATACTTGCAAAGTAATAAAATGTATAACAGAGGTGTAGCATAATATAACTGTCTTAGAGCTGTGGTGGTACAGTGGTTAGAGTGCAGTACCACAGGCCACTTCTCCTGACTGCTGGCTGCCTGCAATTTGGCAGTTCAAATCTCACCAGGCTCAAGGTTGACTCAGCCTTCCATCTTTCCAAGGTCAGTAAAATGAGGACCCAGATTGTTAGTGGCAATATGCTGACTCTGTAAACCACTTAGAGAGGGCTGAATATAAATTGCTGGATGAAATGTAAAAACAGTTAGATAAACTCTACAAAGGCTTCCATACAAAGTTTCTTTATTGGATCATAAGGCATCCTCAAGGTATAACTCACAGTTATGTCAAGATTCATCTAATTTCCAAATCTTTGCATAGTTGACTTCATAGTGTGCAAATACAGTTATCTTCATCCCATAACGAT
This sequence comes from Naja naja, assembly GCA_009733165.1. Lineage (NCBI taxonomy): Eukaryota > Metazoa > Chordata > Lepidosauria > Squamata > Elapidae > Naja > Naja naja. The sequence continues at coordinate 268,176,834 of CM019148.1, forward strand.
GGAGCAAAGGGATCCAGCATGCTGCTGGGTCCAGGCAAGGAAAAGAACAAAGCCTTCTCCCAGCCCAACTAGAGGTCAATTCAGTGACCAATCAGGATTACAGATGTGACCATGATGCATTTCCCATGATGCATTAACTACGTTTCCCATGAGGCATTCCCTTAAGGGGACAGCTCCCAATTCCCAATTAACTATATACTGTCTGGACAGCACATGCAGTATCCTGGAGATTCATAAAAAAAGAAGAAAAAACGCCTGTGATTATCAAAGATCATGCTTATTTAATGAGATCTTATTTGGTATCAACATAACTCCCTATGTCTGTGATTTTGTGCAAATGTATATTGATGTGTTATTCGACAAAAGTTTTAGGTGGATTCCATGTAAACATATCATCATTTATCCCTTGGATCCATACTTTTGCCACATGGCAGTGCCAAAACCCTTGAAGAGCTGGGTCACATCTGTAATTTAATCAAGGTTTTGTTTCCCTTATGTTATAAATTGCTGTTGTTTTAGATTGCACATCCTTGTACTGAATCATTATTCTTTACACTCTGTAGTAATCAGTACCTGTTGAGAAAGGCAACAATCAACTTTAAATTAGAATTACTATAGGAGTGACTTTACTAACTATTCGAGGCAAAGTAGGTCAGTTCGAGTATTCAGTACTTTTTAACTATAATCCTTATTACAGTAATCATGTTGTATTTTTAATTTGGTTTCAAAAAGTAAAAATTAGCCTGTTCAATATTTTATTTAGGCTGGTTTTTATACCCTACTGTATGTAAATAGCACAGACATAAATACCAATAGCAGATAAAATTAGTAATATAGTAATTTAAATGCACAGAACATTAAAACGAAAATCAAAGAAAATGCCGAATGGCCTCAATCTTTACACTGTCACAATTTTAACCAAGCTTTTCTCAGTAGGCCATGTGACAAAGCCTGAGAGATAGATGTTCACATGTAGCAAAGTATTGGAGGTCTATATCTATAGCCAGAAACCATAGACATTTATTTTTATTAGCATATCTGAAGTATATACATCCCTTTAGTCACTGACTTTGTGCCCGCAGTGCAAAAAAGACAGTTATTTAAATAACAATCTAAAAGTATAATTATGGGAAATTTGCATACCTTTCATGCCTTTTCCTTTGTAAACTAAAGCTGAAACTCTGATGATCTGAATGACTGTAAACTGCCCAGCTTGGCCTTATGTCTTTAAAGAAATGGAAATTAAATGCTCATTTCCTACATAGAGTTCAGGATGCTGAATCCTGTTAAATCCACTGGTTCTTATACATTTTATGTATTATTATTGTCATCATCATCATCAACAACAACATTTCTTTTTATATTCTTTCTATCCTTAGGGCCCTAAAGATTTTAACCAAGATCATTGTCAGTGAGGAAGACGTGTTTTCTTGAATTTGGACAACATTCACGTGTAGCCATATTATTTATTTATTTATTTATTGAATTTATATTGCCACCTATTTGCCCATGGTGACTCGAGGTGGCTTACAGAATGTAAAACCATATTTAAAATAAAAAACAATAAAAACTAACAAAATGAATAAAATAAATTAATATAGTACAACAGAACAAAATGTGGAAAAAAATAAGAAATCACCCCCAACTCCCACCCCCCACCCCAACGACAGCAGATCACATGAGCCATTGGATGGGCTCCATCCTGCTCTGGGTTCCCCAGGCCCACTGGCAGAACCAGGTCTTCAGTGCCTTATGGAAGAGTATTAGAGAGGGGGCCATTCTAATCTGTGGGGGAATGATGTTCCAGAGAGAGGGAACCACCACAGAGAAGGCCCTTATTCTGGGTCCCACCAGGTGTATCTCCCTCAGGAATGGGACCCGCAGCATTCCCTGCCTCCCTGCTCTAATGGGTTGGGTAGATGTGACTGGCAAGAGACATTCCCTCAGATAACCTGGTCCCAAGCCATGAAGAGCTTTAAAGTTGACAACCAGCACCTTGAATTGCCCCAGAAATAAATCGGCAACCAATGCAGCTCCCGCAGGAGACATGAAACACGTGCACACTGGGATCTGCACAAAACCATGCAATGTTTAATACAATATATACTGCCTAAGCATTTCTTTCACACTCTTCATTTGTTCCTAAGACATAGGTTTTGCTTTTTCTCAGCATTTTCATTAGGTTTATTTTTTTCAGGTACATCTTTCCTCTGAACTTCAAAAACTAAGCCAATTATGCAGTATCTGTTATGTATGTAGGTTTGAATGTTATTGGTTTATTTGAACTGTTCTTGTAAAATGTCAAATGGTATTGGTTTAAATAGTGCGGGAAGAAACCCTGCACTCCCATTGGCTGGCAGCTACGGCTGCAGGCTATAAGAAGCAGCCGTAGCCAAGCCAGGACGGGTCCATTCGAGCTGTAGTCACTAATAAACTCTTTGCTGGAACTCCTCACGTCTGACTCTTCATGCAAACTTAACACTGGCGACGAAGGTGGGATTTCCCTGAAGAGAAGACGACGCGACGAACAAGCAATGGAGCGAGATGGCTGCGCTGAACACCCCCCCAGCACCGTTCGATCTGGCGACGGAAGACTGGGAATCGTATGCGGATCGCTTCCACATGTATCTGGAAGGGAATGATCTCGCTGGCATCCCCGAGAGACGGAAGAGGGCGGTCTTTCTCATGCACTGCGGTCCGGCAGTCTTCAAAATGGTGAAGGCGTTGGCGAGAGCAGCAGAGCTGAAGGTAATGGAATGGCCTGATTTAGAGAAACTTTTAAGAGCCCATTACGCTCCACAAGTATTGTGCCTCATTAAGAGACACGAATTTTAACGTCAGGATCAAGGGGATAGCGAGAATGTTAATGACTTCGTGGCAAGTTTAAGGGACATTGGAGGTGCTTGTGACTGTACCAACTTAGAAGAGGCCATGCGTGATCGGTTTGTTTTAGGCCTAAAAGATAAGGTCTTACAAAGCAAACTTTTAATGAAACCTAAGATCACGTTTAAGGAGGCCATTGAAGAAGCTGTTTCAGCGGAAGCCACCAAGTCCTCAGCAGCGCCATGAAAAGATTAACAAGGCCTCAAGCCAGGCCTCAAGCCATTCTGAGGGGGGAAAATACACAACAGCCCATTGCGAACAAATAGACTCTGATTCTGATGGCAGTGAGGCAGAGGAGGGATTTTAAACTCAGAATGGAAAAGAAGAGAAAAGACTCTGGGAAAAACAGGCAAGGTTTCTATTGCAGAGGCTGTGGTGGGGGCCACCCCGCACTGAATGCAAGTTCTTTGACTCCATTTGCCTACGTTGTGAGAAACGGGGTCACATAGCCAGAGTCTGCAAATCATCTAGAACTCCACCAATTAGGAAAAAATTTCCTGATAAAGACTTTAAGCCCAACAATTTCATTGAGAAAATGGGGCGAAATTTAGAAGCAAATGGGAAGAATGAAACTCACCAAACAATCACTATTGGTCATTCTTCACCCTTAAAAGCAGAAAAGTACATGTGAAGGTGTTTATTGAAGGAAGGCCTTGCCAAATGGAAGTGGACTCAGGCTCTTATTTATCTATGGTGTCATGGGACACTATCCACAGACTCTTTCCCAAAATTCAGAAGAGGCATTTCCAGAAGCAAGCACTGACTCTCAAAGACTACCAAGGGAATAAGATTCCAGTAGTTGGAGCGAGAGATTTCAACGTGCAGTTTAAAGGCCACACCAAACGTTTGCCCTTGACCATCGTGGACAAGGATCACCCAAGTTTGCTGGGACTTGAGTGGTTCAAGCCACTAGGCATCGAGGTGACTGGCATCCATCACATGAGCAGCTCTGACTGGGAAGAGTCCTTGAAGTCTGAGTTTCCAGAGGTCTTCAGCGAAGGACTGGGCAAGTATATGGGGACCCCTATTGCTTTCAGCCTAGACCCCAAGGTGCCCCCAATTCGTTTAAAGCCCAGGAGGGTCCCATTTGCTTTAAAGGAAAAAATTGATGCACAATTAGATAAGCTCATTGCTCAAGGGGTTTTAGAGCCTACTGACCACTCCAGATGGGAAACACCCATAGTCACACCAGTCAAGGCTGATGGGTCAGTGAGAATCTGTGGTGACTATAAGGGGACACTTAACCATGCGCTGCAGCAGAGCGCATACCCTGTACCAGTTGTGCATCATCTGCTTCATTCCCTTGGCAGGGGTACAGTCTTTGCCAAACTGGACTTGGCCAGGCATATCAACAATTAACAGTTGATGATGCCACTGCAGAGGCACAAACAATTGTGACTCACAGAGGTGCCTTCAAATGTAAAAGACTACAATTTGGAGTAAGCGTGGCACCTGGCATTTTTCAAAGCCTTATGGAAAGAATGTTGCAAGGACTGCCAGGGGTAGTGCCTTATTTTGATGATGTGTTAATCTCTGCTGAAAATGACACTCAGCTTCAAGAGAGACTCAGAGAAGTCCTTACCAGATTCAGAAAAGCGGGTTTAAAAGTCAAGGAAGACAAATGTACACTCAAAACAGACAGAGTTGAGTTCCTGGGGTACATGATTGACAAGCATGGCATCCACCCTACTGATGCCAAGGTTAAAGCAATCAAGGAAGCCCCTAAAGCTCGTTGCAAGTCAGATTTGCAACCCTTCCTTGGACTTATTAACTTTTACCACATGTTTCTACCTCACAAAGCATCTATTGCTGAGCCTTTACATTGCCTGCTTGACAAGAAAGCTGTTTGGATCTGGGGGCGGAAGGAACAGTCAGCATTTAACAGTATTAAGAGACTAATCACATCTGATGCTGTGTTGATACAGTTCTCTGAGAATTTGCCTGTTGTTCTGACTTGTGATGCATCCCCTTTTGGAGTGGGGGGTGTTCCAAATGGAAGGGAAGCCCCAATTGCATTTTACTCTCACACACTGTCCAAAGCGGAGAGGAATTATAGCCAATTGGACAAGGAGGCTTTAGCAGTTGTTGCAGCTGTTAAGAAATTTCATGAATATCTGTATGGCAGGTCATTCACCATTGTTACAGATCACAAACCTTTATTAGGCATTGTGGCAGGAGACAAACCTACACCTAATATCCTGTCACCAAGAATGCTGAGGTGGACTGAATTTCTTGCAGCCTATTCATACAAACTGATTCACAGGCCTGGCAAGGACATTGGACATGCTGATGCACTGAGTCGTTGCCCACTACCTTGCCACAAGGAGGACTTTGAACTTGAAACTCACACCTTTTTCTGGAGACCGTGCTAAGCTTCCAGTCCATGCTGCTGAGATTGCCAGAGAAACTACCAAAGATGCTGTATTGGCACCTGTTATGGGCTGGATTAAGAAAGGTTGGCCTCTTCAAGATCTACCTCACCTTGCCCAACCTTTTAAGTCCAGGCAAACTGAATTATCTGTATTAAGAGGATGTATTTTGTGGGGTAACAGGGTGGTTATTCCTGCAAAACTGCAAAGGGAGGTTTTGGAAATGTTACATGAGGGTCATCCTGGGATTGTAAGGATGAAAGGTTTGGCCAGGAGTTATGTATGGTGGCCAGGTATTGACAAAATGGTTGAAAACTGGGTAGCCTCTTGTCCCAATTGCCAGGTAGTCAGGCCTGCCCACCTCACGCCCCACACAGGAATGGGAATGTCCTAGGGGCCCATGGTCTAGAATCCACATTGATTTTGCAGGCCCTACAAGAGGGCACACTTTTCTAGTGATAGTAGATGCATACTCCAAATGGCTAGAGGTAATTCCAATGTCATCCACAACTACTGAGGCTGTTATCAAGCAGCTCAGAAAATTGTTTGTAACCCATGGGTTACCAGATGTCCTTGTCTCTGACAATGGCCCTCAATTCACATCTAACATTTTGAATCCTTTCTAGCTCAACAGGGTATCAGACATGCCCTCACTGCCCCTGGGCACCCTTCGGCAAATGGCCGGGCTGAACGCATGGTACGCTTTACCAAAGAGCTTCAGCAGCTGGGTCCTGGGGACATCACTGAGAAGCTTGAAAAACTTCTTAGTGTTCAACACATCACTCCTAGCCCATCAAATAACTTGTCCCCAGCAGAGTTGTTGATGGGCAGGAAACTTAGGTCTTCCCTTGACCGCCTTCATCCCACTTACGCACCCAACGCACCACTGGATTCCACTTCCAAAGTTCGTTCTTTTAGTGTGGGAGATTCTGTCTATGCTAGGAACCTTATAGGTGAACCTTTGTGGATTCCTGCTGAAATAACTCACATCACAGGCCCTCGTTCTTACAGGGTACAAACAGAGGATGGCCTCCTCTGGAGCAGGCACATTGACCAACTTAGATCCAGGTTCCCTCAGGAACATCGCCCCTGTCTCCCTCTGGGTCCCTCACCTGATGTCTCTTCTAGGGGAAGGGGGAACAGGAGGAAAATCAGCAAACAGGAATCAACCCCATGTGTAACGAGCCATTGCGACAGGAACCATCCCGAACCCTGTCACAATGCCAAGATCCATCCTTAGAAGTGGAAGATTGCACATCACTACCTGACTTGGGTGCTGACATTGGAATGGAGATGGGTTGGGAGGAGAGACCAGATTCTAACAGTCTAACAGGGTCTTCTTCCACAGGAAGTCCCAACAGGGAAATGTCAGTAGACACATTTCCCTCTCACTGGGTGAGAACGTTAAAACTTCTGAACCACGAAGGTCTCAACGCACGTAAGAGCCCCACCTATTTAAAGGAATACATTAGATAGGTTGGGGTTTGGTATGGACTGAACCTAGTGGGGAGGGCTGTTATGTATGTAGGTTTGAATGTTATTGGTTTATTTGAACTGTTCTTGTAAAATGTCAAATGGTATTGGTTTAAATAGTGCGGGAAGAAACCCTGCACCCCCATTGGCTGGCAGCTACGGCTGCAGGCTGTAAGAAGCAGCTGTAGCCAAGGCAGGATGGGTCCATTCGAGCTGTAGTCACTAATAAACTCTTTGCTGGAACTCCTCGCATCTGACTCTGACTCTATCATTTTGAATCAAATTCATATATGACATAAAGGAGATCATTGCAATGATTGTGCAGTACATAGGTATAGGTCACCATTTTCATGATAATGTTTTATGTATTGAATCATAAATATGGGTGCTTCTCAAGCCATGCCCAGCTTGCTTTTCAAGTGCTTGAATATCACCTTCTGCCATATGATCATGCCTGAATATTGTTGACTTTCTGAAAGGTGCTTCCTGGGTTTGTACACTCTTAAGAGGTCTCTACAGTTGGTGGAAGAGTTTCAGAAATTTCCTAAACTGACTTGGCTTTCTTGGAACATAATCCAAGAAAACTTTTAATTGGTGTTTTATTCTCATCGTTCTGAGCCTCAATCTGATGTTGAATTATTATTTTTTCCCTCTCTTCTTACTTGCTTTGAGAAATTTACATTGTTATTATTTATTTGTTTGTTTGTTTGTTTGTCAAACATGTACAAGATAACAAGGGTAAGTATGAACATAAACAAGAATGAGGTAACAAGTAAATACAGATAAATGGGGACAGTAAGACAGGGACGGTAGGTACGCTGGTGCGTTTATGCACGCCCCCTTTAAGGACTTCTTAAGAATGGGGTAAGGTTCATGGTAGACAGTTTGAGGTTGAAGCTGTGAGGGGTTGAGGCTGTAACAATGGAGTCTGTGGGCATTCCAGGCATTGACCACTCTGTTGCTGAAGTCGTATTTTCTGCGAAGGAATTTGGAACAGTTTACCTTGAGTTTGTATCAGTTGTTTTCCCATGTATTATTGTGGTTAAGGCTGAAGAAGTTGTTGACAGGCAAGATGTTATAGCAGACAATTTTGTGAACTATGCTTAGATCTGACTGGAGGCGGTGCAGTTCCAGATTGTCCAGGCCCAGGATTTCGAGCCTGGAGGCATAGGGAATTCTACTGTGAGTGGAGGACTGGAGGACTTTCTCGAGAAATACCTCTGAACCTGCTCAATTGTTTGTTAATTTTGGAAACCTTCATTGGGATGGTAATATGGAATGACAAATTATTGTTACTTTCTGCATGCGTGTAAGGTTCTTGGAGAGCTTCCAAGCTGCATAGCTGCCCATTTATTCCAACTAGTCTTTTATTGATATTATACATAAAGTTTCGGAGCCTGGGAGTGAGTTTGTGACAGTGTTGCAGACTCAATTTTTATTCAACTTTGCCATTATTATTATTAAAAAAGAGTTATAAATAAAATTACCCTTATCAGGGTTTCATGATCTTGCCAACTTTCAGGTGTAGGGACTTCAAGTGCCAGAATTCCCAGCAATGTGGGCTAAGGAATTCTGGGTAATTGGAGGCAATATGTACCCTATCCAATATTTTCTTCTTCAAGAGAATATTAATTGATATGTGAAAGAATAAGGGCAGAATTAATATTTACATGTGTTCCATACACTGAAAATGGAAAGCTTTATAAACTATATTTTGATCCAATGTATGTATAGAGAAACCAAATACATGCCATAAAAATATTCACAAAGAGTATTATTTATATTAAAGGAGGCACTTCATGAAATGTAACTTCATTTTTTTCATTATTTATTTGTAAACCTCCATTATACTATGAGCTCCTTCCTTTGGGATTCCTTGTTTTTCTCCTCATTCCAAATCTTTTCAAGCATCTCTCGTTATTTTTGTTTTCTGAAGTTGGGCAATAATGTTTCTATGATTAATTAAGCTCATCAGATAATAAAGTCCTTTGGATTTTGCAATGCATGAAGTGTAACCAGGACCCTTTATCCCCAGAGGTCTTTATCTCCAAGCATCTCTCGTTATTTTTGTTTTCTGAAGTTGGGCAATAATGTTTCTATGATTAATTAAGCAAGAAGACACGAAATCATCAGATAATAAAGTCCTTTGGATTTTGCAATGCATGAAGTGTAACCAGGACCCTTTATCCCCAGAGGTCTGATTATCTCCAAGAAAACTATACTTCCTTACACTTGCAGTATGGTTATTATGGAATAGTAAATTACTTTAATCACTGAAAATTGCCAGTGTTGTGAGGTTTCAGCTGTGAGGTTTATAGAGCTTAATCTACCCATTTCAAGTCTGAAATAACCAATAATTGTTCTAATAAAAGCAGGAATAAATCATTACTTAAATAATGCAATCTTTCCTTGAGAGTGACAGAAACACCCTATGAACATTTTGGTGACATGGACTTTAATTTAACAATAGCTTCAGAGTTAGCAATCACATTCTTTCCTTTCTAGAGAATCTTCTTCATGTTCATTGTTAACTTGCATCCATATGATATCCATATGTGCTAAAATGGCATTCTAGTACAATTCAGATAATTGGAAATAGACTGAAAAACTGCCTACGCAAATCAGTCCAGTGGTTTCTAGAGCAGAACTATTCTACTGAGTTTCATTCACATGACAATATCCTTGTATTATGAACTAGTCAAATAAATAAATCCAGATTAAGCAAAAGTAAATTAGAATGAGAAACATGTACTCCCATCAGTTTATACTCCTCCACTTCTTTCCTTTCAGCTAAGTTCATCAATAGGTCAGCTATTTTCATCAATATCTATAATATCTAAGTTACTCTCAAATAATAAAAAAAAATGTTTACCTGTGCTGGATGATTTAGAAATGCATGTGTGACTTATTATTTTTATATCAGACATGGAAATGTTTCTTGAAGCTAAGTTTTGTAACGTCCCTGACATCTATTTATTACGTGTTCACAGAAAAAAAATAATTTTTAAATAACAAATTAGCCCAGAAGTTAGTTTCAAAAGCTAAACTAAATCTCTAAAAGAATTGGAGGGAAAAACTGAATTAAGTTAAATGTCTTCTTGGTGCTTTATTGTTCCTGATATTTATGTTCTCTGTACATGCTCAATAACATTTGTACTTTTATGCATCTGGAAAGCTTTGGGGAAAAGATTTCCTCCAAATTATGCCCAAATCAATTACATCTTGTATTTTCTCAGAGTCTTATATTTCTTTAAATAGTTATTTCAATAGAAGATTTTTTTATGTTATCTGTTTTGAGTTACAGATAAGGTAAAAAGATCTCCTATAGGAATAATTATATAAGAAAATATAAGGCTTTGAGCAAATAAAAGATGTAATTGATTTTTATCTCCTTTGCCATTAAATATTTTACTGTACATATACGTTCTTAAAGCTGAAAAGGGACCTTTTACATTTTCTCTCTTCCTTTTTTTAAAAATAAAGTTTGATTTTATTTATATCTTGTGCGAGTGATCAATCTTCAAAAGCAAGAGATACTACAGGTAGTCCTCGACTTATGACCACAATTGAGCCCAAAATTTGAGTTGCTAAATGAAATATTTGTTAAGTAAATTTTGCGTGATTTTACGACCTTTCTTGCCACCGTTGTTAAGTAAATCACTGAAGTCCTTAAGCTGGTAACATGATTGTTAAGTGAATTAGGCTTCCCAGTTGTCTTTGCTTGTTGCAAATGGTGATCACATGACCTCAGGACACTACAACCATTAGAAATGTAAGTCAGCTACCAAGCCTCTGAATTTTGATCATGTGACCATGGGGATGCTGCAATGGTCATAAGTCTGAAAAATGGTCATAAGTCACTTTTTTCAGTGCCATTGAAACTTTAAATAGTCACTAAATGAACTGTAGTAAGAGAACTACCTGTGGTCACATGCTTAAGGGCCAGGATGTGGCACTACATAATTTATTTCATTTTTATCATATCTTCTCCCTCCTTCCTCTTCTTTGTATTCCCTCATAAAGGACACAGGCTGAGGTGGCCCTATCTCTCTGGTATAACACCGTTAGGAAGGAGGTTGCAAATAAAAGCATCTCTTTGGAAATTCGGTCACTAGCAGCAGTAGCCATCAAAGGGTTACACCAAAGCAGAAACAAAGTACATACAAGTGCATATGGAGTATATAGATCCAGAAAGCTTATGGGAGAGGGGGTAACATATACTTTTTACCTCACTGGGTTGGTATTGTTCCTAGTTATATTTTATATTACACCCAATTGCATTGGCACTTCAAAAATTCTGTCTCTGAATTTTTAGAATATAGGAAGCTCTACATATCAAGTCAGAGAGTAGTTCTGCCTAGCACAGGATGAACTACTTTGATTAATTGCTGCTTTTTAAAATTTCTCATCAGGGCTTTTCTTGGTCCTGCTCAGAGATCCACTCCTACTCATGGACTGACCCAAGATCATTTGTGCACAAAACATTTGCTCCAGAGGTGGTATGCAGCAGGTTCTGACCAGTTCTGGAGAACTGATATTTGAGTAGTTCAGAGGACTGGCAAATACCATCTCTGACTGGAGATTTTACAGTATCCTTCCCCTACCATGCCCACCAAGCCATGCCCACAGAACCAGTAGTAAAAAAAATTGAATCTCACCACTAATTTGCTCTCTCATTGAAAGACAAGACTTCCATTAAAAATAGAGGCCATCAAAAAAAATTTCTTTGCTGGCTGTCATTGTTGTAGACCTTTCAAACCTTCTATAGCAGGGGTGTTACACTCGCAACCCTAACCCTAACCCTAACCTGGTTTAGTGAAGGGGGGAAAAGTCCCAACACATCACGTGATGATGATGCAAGTTTGACACCCCTGTTCTATAGGAATGGCTACTCTGGCTGTGATTATTCTATGTTTTGGGGGAGGGAGTTGCTTGAAGACAAGCAGACGAGCAAATATACCTGGATCAGAAGCCACATGCATAAAGGATTTGAGCAAGATTCTCCAGCCCTGGAGAATAATAGCCCAGCTATTTATTTCAAAAGCCCAGCTATTTATTTAAATAGCCCAGCTATTTATTTCAAAAGCCCAGCTATTTATTCTATGTACCATTTCATGTAAAGTGGGAAGTCCACTTATGGGTGGAAAAAATATGTCTTCAAGAGAAGTGAAAAACCAAATCAACTCAAGGGCAAAAATATGGTTCTGAATCTTATCAATCATATTTTTAAAAGAAATATTTAAATACTTTTTCATCTTGTGTGAAAGAGGAACTAGAAACATGTTTTAGAAATGGTATACTATCAACAGTGCTCAGGTAAATTTGACTTATCTTGGTTTATTTATTAACCCTAAGTGATATGAACTTTCGACAACCTGAAATGTCAACCTGATCAGGGAGGAATGATGTCCCAGAAGAAGAAAAAAGATATTCTGTGCTACTGCTGTAGCCTTCCACCAAAGCTGAAAAGCTTCCTACAGTAATTTGTTTACTAAGATGTCTAATCAGAAGACTTAATCAAAAGAGTTTTAGTCTGAGAATTATGACCAGTAGCCTAAGCTTCAATGATACTCTGTAGATCAGCAACAGCATCTGTTTCTGGAAGGATTCCAAGCACAGGTATATTGAATTTGATTAGGAGGCAAAGGGTAACGGCGATCAGGGGCATTTGTAGGAAGGTAAACACAGTTTTTAAAAAATGCATGATAAAAGTATTCTGTAGCATCATTCCAAAACCAAATGAAAGATTAAATGAATTCTAGAAGGGTTGGACCAGGGCATTTCTATTGATGTTATTTGGCACCCAATAGAAACAAGTAGAAATTGCTAGCAACTTGGGTTCACTAGCAGAAAAGGAGTGATATCTTTTTGGTACATAGCAAACAAATATAAATCCTTTATATTCTTCAGGAAAGCCAAGAGCCGAGCTGTGCTAATGAGACATGCTTACATCCTGCTATTAAAACCTCTGATGTTAGAGCTTGCAGGAAATGTAATGCTTTCCAGGAGAAGCAACTTCTGCAGCTTTTCATGCCTCCCAGTCATTTAAAGCAGCGCCCCCCACCAACAATCTGTTGGACACCAGAGACTGGTTCCATGGAGAGAGCTTTTTCCATGGACCAGAGGAGGTGTGGTTTCACGTGCTGTCTGCATCCAGCAGATGGGGCTTCATTTGCTTGCGTGGACCAGTTGCTAGCAGGCTGCAGACCAGTGCCAGTCCATGGACGAGGAGTGGGGGAACCCTGATTTAAATATATTATACTGCCTTCTACATATGTAAATGATATTGAGTTTATAATCTTTACTCTCGTATAATTGAATATGGAATTGCAGCCTCAGTAGCAAAGACTCATATTTATACAGAGTAGAATTCAAAGCAGAGTGCAACATAAGTTACATTTAACTTTTTGTGAAATCCTTTGATAAAATACTCAAATTGCAGTCCATAAGTTAATGATTGTAATCAGGACAAAAACGTTGATTGTAATTTGAGGTAAATAGAATGAATACAATTACACATTAATTAATACAAATATCAAATATTTATCACTTGCATAGATATCTAGTTGATGGCAATCTCAAAAAGTTAAGTTATTATCTAGATGGATAAGTACAGAATATGCGAAGTCTATAATTTACAGTACATTAAAACAAATTGGAAGGCAACAGTGGTAAATCACTTTCATGTGTGAAAAAGAACATGGATATATTCATACAGGAGTTGAGCTTGACTCCAGAAAAATTTTTTTTACAATATCCCTTCTGAAATATGACCATAAATAGGCATTTTATAGATTTTTATTAAAAAGTTATGTAAAAAATATAAATATATACAATATAAATTTCAACCCTGTTAACCATGTATTTGCCTACTGAACATCTGTATAATATAACCAAAATTCTCATCCCACTTTATCACACATTCTTTAACCTAGGAGTGTCAAACTCACGGCCACGGGCCAGAGGCATCATGCACTAACCACACCCACACCCATTTTAGCAAAGGGGGAAAAGTTGCAATATGTCACATGACGACAATGTGACTCCACAAGTTTGACACCCCTGCTTTAACCTGTTCTTTCATTTCAAATGTCAGCAAAAGTTTATCCATTTTAGCAAATGGATACATGTTCATTGCCAGTGCACTCTGCACTTCAAATTCTCTCTTACTTTGCTCCATTAATTCTTTCTGATAACCAAAAATAGGAAAATCCTTGGCATGTACATTCCTCTGCCATTAATTGTTCTCTTAATTTTACATTTCTCTTGATAATTCTCCAGTAATTCTTGGTACATTAACCATTTATCTTTGCCTGTTGTTTCTCTTCTAAAAAATGTTTCTTATGCTCATATCCATAGAGGTGTTTTCAGGCATAGCCTAGGTTTATATCTTATGAATAAATCTTACCCATTAAATAAAACTATCTCCAAGGTTCATATGTTCCAAAAAATCCAGTTCAAATTATCAAAGGCTTTCTCAGCACCTAAGAAGATCTACGCAGCTTATTTTTCATTATGTTGCTCCAACATAATGATCTAACACATTTCTAACAATATCTCAAAATTTTCTTCCAGGTAAAAACCCACATTGATCTTCATGAATAAAATCCTGTAAAATTATGGTATAGAATAGAATTCTTTATAGAATTCTTTATTGGCCAGGTGTGATTGGACACACAAGGAATTTGTCTTGGTGTAAATGCTCTCAGTATGCATAAAGGAAAAGATACATTCGTCAAGAGTCAAGAATCATAAGGTACAACACTTAATGATAGTCATAGGGTACAATAAGCAATCAAATCATACTAGGAAACAGTCAATATAGAACGTAAGGATACAAGTGACAAAGTTACAGTCATACAGTCACAAGTGGGAGGGGATGGGCGATAAGGAGTGATGAGAAGATTAATAGTAATAGTAGTGCAGACTTTGTAAATAGCTGGACAGTGTTGAGGGAATTATTTGTTTAGCAGATTGATGGCATTCGGGGGAAAACTGTCCTTATGTCTAGTTGTTCTAGTGTGCAGTGCTCTATAGCGTCATTTTTAGGGGAAGGAATTGAAACAGTTTGTGTCCGGGATGTGAGGGGTCTGTCAATATTTTCACAGCCCTCTTTTTGACTCAGTATACAGGTCCTCGATGGAAGGGAGGTTGGTAGCCATTGTTTTTTCTGCAGTTCTAATTACCCTCTGAAGTCTGTGTCTGTCCTGTTGGGTTGCAGAACCAAACCAGACAGTAATAGAGGTGCAGAAGATAGACTCAATAATTACGGTATTACTTATCATTTTCAACATTTTACTCAAAATCAAAGCAAATATTGGCAAAGCAGGATAAAATTACAATTTGAAGTCCCACTAGGAAAATGAAACCATTTATCCCAATGTATCATTCAGCTAATAGATTGAATTCATTAGCTTTGCAAGTCATGCTCTTTAGTACTTAGACTAAAGTTTAAGAAGTAAGGGTCTCAGGAAGTGAATTGCATGGCCCTCCAGAAATATGTTACAAGACATAAGAAGTTCTCTTTAACACACATCCTAATAATATTTGTGTTTCATATCCATTCTGTCCTACAAAATGGCCTTTGTTTTGTAATGCGGAAGATAGTTGAAAATGATTCAGGGTATAGTGCAAACAGTGAATGATACAACTTTTTAAGTGTAAGGTGCCAACTTTCCATTTCAAAGTCATTCCATGTTTTTAACACATGATTAGGACTGATAAACTATCGCTCCATTTTGCAGCCCCAATTCAAAAGGGAAAGATCCAAAGTATAGTTTTACTTCCACAAAGTAATATTTCCACTACCAAAGCTCATATAAATGGAAAGACCACGGAACTAGAATTCTTTCCCATCTCTGTGTTATAAATCTTACTACCAATACATTATGTATATCATTATTTAAATGCCATACCCAAATGTATTTTTGTAGCTAATCTTAATTTTGCATATGCTTTTAAAGTAGCATTCATTAAAAAATAATCTGTGTGAACTGATGGCTGGACCATCTATCATTGCATCAGACACACTTCTAAAACCTTTTGTGACAATGTCATGCACATCACTTAACTTCAATGAGGCCATTATTGTTTTATTCTCCACTGGAAGCTACCCTTAACTATCAAAAAGAATAAAATCTTTAAAATGGGACAGGCTGCAATATATCTCCTATTGCCAGTTAAAATGTAGTTAGTTAGGATGGATGGATGGATGGATGGATGGATGGATGGGTGGGTGGGTGGATGGATGGATGGATAGATAGATAGATAGATAGATAGATAGATAGATAGATAGATAGATAGATGATAATGTATAGGCCACCTATCTCATACACTTGACTCTGGGTGGCTCACAATTAAAACAGAATATAAATAATTAAAAACAACAAAAATAACACCAAAATAGCAGCTAACTCACAAATAACTCAAATAAGCTATGACACAGGTTCACTTATGCCATCAGGGCCCAGGCCTGATGGCAAAGCCACAATTTTAGTGTTTTGCAAAACCCCAGCAGAGTCAGGTCTAATTACTTAGTAGATAATGTTCCAGAGGGAGGTGCCTCTCCTTCTACATCTAGATAGATATTACCTGACCCAGAACATGCCTCTCCTGCCAGATCCAAAAGGATAAGTTACTAGAACAATTACTAAACAAACTACTAGAAAGATGGTTTATGAAGAATTTCATATTGAATATGGATGGAGCTTTCTTTATAATGGGTACATGGCTACTTGAGGGATCTTCTATCTGCCTGGCCAATCCAATCTGGCAGGATTTGGTGCACTTCAGATTCCTTTGATTAAACAATGCCAACTATCAGGACTCTTGATGCTTGCCTTCTTTGTAGCAGTGCCTTCATTCTGGAATGAGGTTCCCACCAAGATTGGAATGAACCCCACAATAATGATGTTTTGAAGGGGCTAAAGGTAAAGGTATGACTCTTCTTCCTGATCTTTGATGATCATGACTGAAATCCCCTCTTTCTATTTCTCTTCGTTCCCGCCTGGGTTTATTATCTCTGCCATCTTTGCTTTTGTTGGTTGTTTGGTTTTGCCTTGTTGTTTTTGTGTTTTAAATGTTTCTTTAATATTTTGTAAAATACTCAGAGTTGCCGAGAGTCAAGTGGCTAATAGTATGGTATGGTGTGGTGTGGTATGGTGTGGTATGGTACAATATGTAGCATAGCATAGCACAGCACAGCACAGCACAATACAATAGAGTACAATACAGTGCAAGATCTGATGGTTTTCAGAATGTCAAGACTTTAAATTGATTTTGCTTTAAAATGTAAATAGTATCACAGGGTACTGGATAAATAATGACGTAAAATATGTTGATAGAAAACCATGATCTTCAAGACTGACATTAAAAATTAAATAAAATAAAGCACTAAGCACAATTCAGCAAAGAGCCCTTCTTCTACTCTCCTGAGTGTGTGTTTGCAAGCTTTAAGTAAGATAAAAATGTTACTGCTCAGAGAGAGCAGGAAGTCAGAAACAAAAGATGGCAATTTATAGGATCTTCTCTTCCTGGTTGTTTCTACCCATCCCATCTGCCAAGGTGGAGACCCTTTTCCATCATGGTAATCATCCCTATGCAATCCATTTCACAAGGCCCTGAAGACTTGTCTCTGTTCTTGAGCCAGGGGCCCTAGGGTGGAATGGAACCAATGGTTAATGCTGATTGTTATCTTCATTATTTTCCTGGCTGCTATGTGTTTTAAGTTTTTCTATATGTTTTTACCATTTAAACATTTTAGCCACTCAGAGCCATCATATATATGAAATAGGCAGCCATATAAATCTGTTTAATAAATAAACAAGCAAACAAACAAATTGTCCCTTTTCCTTTGCATTCATTGTGATAAGAGTTCATAGGTGCTCTGTTGATCATAGGGCTGGAATACTTGTTTTCCAGTGGAGCCTGTTTTTCATATGTTCAGCCCATTGCCCATTCCAACCAACTTCTTCAGACTTTCCAAATATTTCTTGCATGTGAAAATATGCTTACACTCATTCCAGGACTATGCTAATTGATCAACTATAGTAAGCTTTGGTTTGGTGGGGCTTGTGACTTCGTCACGTATCTTTCCTGTCCTTTCCATTCTGCCAATATTCCTGATTTGTGCTCCTGTGGTTTGAGAACAATAAATCATAATAGAATTGAATAAACTGTAATATTTATAACTGAAGACAAATTTGATTGCAGCCAAAGGGCACTATTAATAACTCTGAAGAATGGAGTAAGGTTTCAGCCTCTGAATGCTGGGACAGAGAATAAACCTCATTAGCAGGCATTTCATTTGCAGATCAGAGAGGATTCCTTTTTAAATTTTTAATTGAAGATAAACTCCTAGAACAAAGAAAGAATAAATACCTTTTTTGTAACAAAAAGGCTCTTTTCCTTTTATTTTCTTTAAGTTTTGCATTATCACATTCATATGACACTATGGGAATCCTGACTTCATTAAATATAAAAAATAAGGGTGATAGGAAAAATATATTTTTAATAATGTTGCATATAACTGTGAATGTTGCATATAACCTGAATAAAGAGTACAAGTGCAAATACTTCTGACCCAGAATTTCTTTCTAGAGCCCATACCACCATAACATCTATAGCCTAATTTTAAATGGAAAGGTTCACAAAGGGACATGTCATTTTTCTTTCTTCTCTACTGCAGATTGAGATCCTATAAGTATAGTGTATGTGAAAATGTATCCCAGTTCTTTCTTAATCATGCACTTAAGCTAAATAATACATTGAATGTGTCATAACCAGGAGGACAGTCATGATAAAAAGTGATTTAACCCCTTTTTATTCTACAAAATAATACTTTCTTTTCTTTACCTTGGGACTGGTTGTCATTTATAATTTCTGACCCAGGAAGACATAATGGATTTACAATGAAACCCTAGTGCTTTTTCCAAGTAGCATGGAGATGGCAGAAAATAAGCACCCATTACATTAGTAGACACCTCCCCACCTCAAACAAACAAACAAACAAATAAATAAATAAATAAATAAATAAATCACAGAATATCCTGGAACTCCAGAGCTTTATTGTGAAATTCAAAAATAAATGTATATTTGTGGACTCTTAAAAAAAAATCTAAGCACAGTGTTTGGGGTAAAAAGACTTGTGAACTTCTTCTGAACTTTCTGCCCAGTGACACAGGGAGATAATGTGGTTTCTTGCTGCCTCCTCCCAGACAAATGTTGGGGGAAGTGGGACAGAAGAGAGGGAAATTGCCCACCTTGAAGCAGGAGTGGTTGAAACACCCAGCCATTAAGTTCTCCAAGCAGAATTGCTCTACTGTTCCTTCATCCACCAAAAAATAAATAGCTTTGCTCAGTACAATATTTTGCTAATATTTGCTTTGCACATCTTCTGGATTCCAGAATTCCTAGTTAGTATAGTCAATGGTTTGCCTACTGAAATAGAGAATTATCTTTAGAATTGTGAAACCAATAGTTTGTGTACCCACTAAGCATGGAAGGTAGTGCTTTCTACTAGGATCAGTTGCTAAAGAAATTATTTCCAAGAAAAGAATTTTAGTAGTGCTCCTTCTCCTTAGTTTCAATATTACATGCAAATAGTTCTCTCACCATGTTTGGATTCTTATTTAAAGCCATGCTATGTCCAAAATCTCTTGTTTAATATAGCAACAGGAATAGCAATAGCACTTAGCCTTATATACCACTTCATAGTGCTTTACAGCCCTCTCTAAGCTGTTTACAAAGTCAGCAAATTCCCCCCAACAATCTGGGTCCTCATTTTACTGACCTCAGAAGACTAGAAGGTTGAGTCAACCTTGAGCCTGTCACGACTGAACTGCTTACATTCGGCAGAGTTAGTATGCAATGCTACATTCTAACCATTGAGCCACCACGGCTCTTCATTTACAGTATGATTTCTTTTTTTTAAGGGACAGTTAAGGGTTAAAGATATCTAATAATATAAGTAGTCTTATCTCATTCAGGGAGAAAACTCAGTTGAATTTGCCTCCAAAGAAATATGCAACAGATTGAATAAATAAGGCATCAATAAGTGTTCCATTTACTGCAGTCTGAAATAGTACACCTGAGAGAAAAGTTTTTCTTAACTCTTTTACTGCTTCGGGGAAATAAAGTCCAAAATACCCATTATACTCATATGTGCAGATGGTAGCCCAATAGTTTTGTTTCTCCTTTTGAAGATTCTTTGGATGGGGGATGGAGGAGGGACACTGAACAGGAGTAGGAAAATAGCCAAGAGGAAAAAGCGACAAATTTATCATCTTTTCTTCTGGCGATGATGCTGCTATTTAAGAAAATGCTTGCTGTTTATCCTCTGCTGCACTTTATTGTACACCATTGGATTACTCAAGGTTCTTCCCAGAAGGAGAAATGTCAGCAAGATGAAAATCTATCAGAATGAAAAAGGCCCCCTTGGTTTTGTTTTTAATTGCTAGTTAAGTATTGCATCAGGGTAGGCAACCTGGTGCCCTCCAGATGTTTTGAACAAAGATCCTATAATCTCTGGAGATTAGCCATTTGGGCAGGGTCTCCAAGCATCTGGAGGGCATTAGTTGTCTATTACTTTTTTAAAAAAAACCTTATCTATATACTCCCAAAAAACCCAAGAAAGAATTCTTCCTTTGCTCTGTCCACTACTGAGATTCATTAAGTGTGACACATAGTGAACCCAAAAGATAAACCAGAAATTCTGAACAATGTATTTAATATTGAGTTAGATTATTTTAAATATATTAGTACATTAAGAGGTTTTCTTCACTGAGTAGTCCATACTGCTGTTAATAAGAAATTGTTGGTTTCTGATTAAACCTGCCCTTAGTTAAACTGAGGAAAAAAATATTACTTGCTGAGAGCCAGATGTTGTTGTTGTTGTTGTTGTTAATTGATTATAAGATTGTCTCAAAAGAAAAAGAACTGCACAGGATATGGTGTACATGTATGCACACACACAGGCTGAAAGAGGATCAATAGGGATTCACACCCAGGCCTTTGTAATTTCTGTTGCCTTGCCTTTTCTGAGTGTTACTCCTGCTAATGGCAGAAGAACCCAAGAGCCCAACAAAGCTTTACTATTTTTAATCTCTAAGAGTCATCAATAGTTTTTTCTGATTTTTCTCTTGCAATATGCTTTTCTGCTTCTAGTTTTAATTTTCATCTTTGCATTTCCCAACCTGTATTTCTTTTTCCTTAATTAATAAAGGAGAACCTTATCTATAGATCCCCATTCCTTTTAAGGAACTGTTAGATAGCCACCCTAACTTCAAACTCAACAACTCCTGATATAGGCTGTAGTTTTTTTTATCTCAGCTGGGTATTGCATTATTAGGCTTCTTACTTGGTCCTAGAACTGTGCTTATATCTGCAGAGCTTTGGAGCTGGGCTTCCAGTAATCCACCCTCAGATTTCAATATGGATTTGGCCCATGCTCTACAGTAGGGGTAGTCAACCTTTTTATACCTACCGCCCACTTTTGTATCTCTGTTAGTAGTAAAAATTTCTAACTGCCCACCGGTTCCACAGTAATGGTGATTTATAAAGTAGGGGACAAAACTCCTACCGCCCACAATGAAAGCTGGAACGCCCACTGGTGGGCGGTAGGGACCAGGTTGACTACCAATGCTCTACAGGACAAGCTATGCTCAGCTTTCTCTGACATGGAAGTACTAGATTTTAAACTGAACTTTTGAATAGGCCAGCTATCTTTGAAGCTGTATTCAGTACATCAAATGTGGTAAACGCCAGAGCAGCTATGTCTAGATTGATTTGAGACTTAAGCATGCTTTTGTATAGCCCAACAG
This sequence comes from Naja naja, assembly GCA_009733165.1. Lineage (NCBI taxonomy): Eukaryota > Metazoa > Chordata > Lepidosauria > Squamata > Elapidae > Naja > Naja naja. The sequence goes on from CM019148.1 coordinate 268,198,378, forward strand.
CCTAAAGGAATGAAGGAAATGAAAAATGTTGCTAACAAGTAACAGAGACACAGCTAATGGTAACATCCCACAATCATGTAAGCAGCGAGGCTGAACAGAAAACTCCCATGCTTTCTACAGAAAATCTTGTACACGTGTCACTTTTTAAAAATATCATCTCCAGGAACCCACATCTGGCACATAACAATTCATGAATTTATAAGAATTAACACTATAGGAACCAGGGAACCACAGCAATTAAGATGATCAATAAGAAATTAGAGGTCTAGGTTCAAGCTCATACCTGACCACAGAATATGCTGGCAAACTTTGGATCATTCTGTCTTTGCCCACCCTTACCCAAAAGTTGTGGATAATAGATTGATGGGAAATCTTTATATAAGTTCCGCTGAACTTGCAAAGGAAAGGTTTTTTTTATACAAATACAGCAGATAAATCCAGATAAACAAGCAATCCCCCCGAAGAAGCAAACCTTGAGCTAATATATCTATTTATTGTTGATTTCAATGATATGGTAAGCAAGTATGTAAATCTTTCCCACCGTAGAAATGGAAAAGGGATGAGACAGTTAGCAAAACATGAATTAAGCCCAGGAAAGAAAGAAGGCATTACAACAAAAACAAACAAACCTTAAGGTGACTTCTTGATTTTCTTGGGTACAGGTACTCCTCATTTAGCAACCACAATTGGAGCAGAAACTTGGACTTTAAGTGAAGCAGTGAAGTGAAGAATTATTTGATCACAGTTATGCTTATGATTTTGATTTACTTAGTTACTTATTTCTATAACTTCCCATTGCAAGCAGTGCTTCTGGTAGTGCTTCTGGTATACATCATCATAACATTAAAAAAAATACAGAATAAATATATATGGTCACCATGTAAAACTGTTTTTACAGATTAACAGAGTTGGAAGGGACCTTGTAGGTCATCTAGTCCAACCCCCCCCACCCGAGCAGGAGCCCTGTCACCATTTCTGACAATTGGCAGTCCAAGCTCTTCTTGAAATTCTCAAGTGATGACTCTGTCACAACTTCTGAGGGCAAGCTGTTCCATTGGTTGATTGTTCCCACTGTCAGAAAATTTCTCCTTATTTCCAGGTTAAATCTCTCCTTGTTCAGTTTCCATCCATTATTCCTTGTCTGGCCTACAGGTGCTTTAGGAAATAGCTTGATCCCTTCCTCTCTGTGGCAGCCCCTCAAAGGGCTGCTATCATGTCCCCTTGTTGCTGTAGATGTTAATATAGCCAGGAAATGGGCTTACACTAATCTATTTTCTAAAATTGCACTTGTTAATTGTTACATCTGCAGGTGAATCTGTAGTTCATTTTTAATGGCATGTCAGTCATGTCCTCATGACCCAGTTATGAGCACATAGCCAGGCCTTTACGACCTTACCAAACATTAGCAGAAGCCTGAGTCATCTTGATGTCTGTCGGGACCATGTTACAGAGAGCACGATCTACAGCAGAGAAGGCATGTTTCCTAGTCCACATCAGCTGATATTCCTTGGCTGATGGGACCCATAACATGCCCAACTTTCCAGATTCAATGGGATGGGCAGAAACAGCTGGGAGAAGATTGTCCCGCAGGTAACCTAGTTCCAAGTCATGGAGTCTTTTAAAGGTTACAACCTGCACCTTCAGTTACACCCAGAAACACACTGGCAACCTATGCAGCAATAGCGTTACATGTAACAAATAGCCCACACTATTTACTACCTGAACAACTATATTTTGCACCAGTTGAAGCTTCCAAGTACTTTTCAAGGGCAGCCTCATGAAGAGAGCATTGCAGCAATGCAAAGGAGAGGTTACAAGAGCATGACTGACATACTATTTAAAATGCACTATAGATTCACCTGGACATATAACAAGAAGTGTGTGTAATTTTAGAATGTAGATTAGTAAGGTCAAATCTCAGATAGAAAGAAAAGGAAGCTTTGAACATAACCCGGTTCATAGTTTACAAAATAGAGAGTGAAAATGCAATTGTACAGATGTTGTACAGAAGCTTACAGCTTGACCTGCATCTGGCAGCTATTTTCCAGAATCATCTAATTCTGCTTTCAGAGAGAGAGAGAGAGAAAGAGAAAGAGAGAGAGAGAGAGAAAGAGAGAGAGAGAGAGAGCCATCTGTTTTTGTTAATGTGGACTTAAGTTTTAATTTTGCTGCTAACAGCAGAGTTATGTCAAAAGTATTTAAAGAAAAGCTGTGACTTGCTAAATCCTGCCCCTTGTTAATTAAAAACAGAGTTCTGAAGCTTCACTTCCTCAGTGCATTTCTCTCATCTATTGCCACTACACAAGCAATAAGCATAAGTATTGCAGTTGTGCGATACTGAACCGATCTTTCATCTACAAAGGATAGAATACTACTTTGGGGCATTTTTATTTTCGGAAAAAGCTAAGAACATTGAAAAGATATTTTAAAGTAGCAGGAGTTTACAAAGTTATCTATTTATTCATAAACCATGGGGAGGCATCTATGTGGAGGCAGATGTGTTATCAACTTTTCTTCTATTTCCTTCCCTCTCACACTAGCAGCAGTTTAGTATCATTATTAGCTGTTCCAGTTTGAAAATAATATTTTCCTGCTTCTTCTGGAACAATTGTTTGCCATGGTAATGAGCTGGCATGATCTCTTTTATTTTATTTTTATTTATTTATTTATTAAATTTATATACCACCCATATCACTGCCAGGTGCTTCTGGGCAGTTTACAACATAATAAAAGCAAAAAAAATTCAAAATGTTCAAATATTATGCATTAAAATTAACAGAAATTAGATAAATTAGGACCAGGGTACGACTGAGGGATCTTCTTCCTAGTTCACTAACCACCTCGACTGGGGAGCTTCCCCATCTTGGTGAGGAGTTGGGACTTGTCCAACACTTATGGACTCTTTTAGGATTTGGAGGATGCCCCCGAATCCCTGGTCGTTGCCTTTCTGGAATGGATGAAAATGAGCGATAGTAAAAGAGTTCGTCATTTGGTTTTCAGTTGAAACAGCAGGTCTACTTGCCTGTATATTAAGAGTTTTGTTTTCCAAAGGTCATGCTCCTGATTCCCTTGCATCAGAGGTTGAAGAGCAGCTGGAGTAGGGCTTCCATTTTGATGGCACCAAAACTCCTGGAACTGTGTCCTTGGTTAAAAAAAAAATAAATCTCTTTGCTCTTCAGTGTTCCAACTTCAGGAGTGTTGAAGTCCTGAGAGGATAAGAATTCCATGAGCTATTTGGTAAGATTTTTCTCTGACTGCTTTAATGGTGCTTATTTTATTGGATATTTTTAGCCCTTAACTGAGGTTCATTTTAATATTTCTATATTAGCTAACTAGAAAGGCCTTGATAATGGCCCCTTCTCTACAGTATACTTACCCTGGAGAGCCATCTCTATTAGCAGCACAGTTGCTTCAGCACCAAATTAAGAATATTAGATTATTATTTTCCCTGGCCTTTTAGAATAATTTATTTTGATGGTAAATTGTGTTTTATTATCTGCTGAAAATATTGTAAGTGTAGTTGCAAAGATCTCTTATATTTTACACCTGGCTTAATAATGTGACTTTTCCAATTTTGTTCAGTTTTAAGCTTCTGTCACCTGCACATTCTCTGTAGTGCTAGGTTTGTGATGTTTGTGCTTTACTGTTAACTGTTGCATATCAAAAAGAATGTTCTACATTATATAACATACAGATATAAATACAGTATATTCAAATAGAATAGAAGTTTTATTGGTTTTAAGTAAGCATGCATTACTTACGAGAAAAGCATTTTCAATAATTAGAATTTGCTATCAAGAAGAAGCTTAGCAATGTATTCAAATTGGATTATTATTCTGTTCCTCTCAAGTAAACCCAATTTGTAGGCTGGCTTTAAGCAAACAACTAAGATTCTTTTAGATATCCCAATATTCTTCCAGTATGGTATTTTTCAGACTGTAAGATGCTCCAAACTATAAGACGCACCTAGCTTTTGGGGAGGAAAACAAGGGGGGCGTGGAACCTGCCTCTGCCTCCCAGCAGTTTGCCTCCTTGCAGCAAACAGCCTGGTCAGCTTCAGCACAACCTGACTTAGCATGAGCAGCTGACTGTCAGTTGGATTTGGCTCCCGGAATACCGATGATCAGCTGTTCCAGTCTGCAGGGATCATCACTGCCTATCACCACCTCCGTGCACCCCATTTTCAGCCTCCATGTGCACCATTTTTGACCTCCACATAACCCGTGCACGTGGAGACTGAAAATGGGGTGCACGGAGGTGGCAGTAGGTTGTGGTGATCCCTGCAGACTGGAACAGCTGATCATCTGTATTCTGGGAGCCAGATCCAACAGACAATCAGCTGCTCATGCTAAATCAGGCTGTTTGCTGTTTGCTGCAAGGAGGCAAACTGCTAGGCTGGCCCAAGAATGGCCGCTGCAAGGAGGCAAACTGCTAGGAGGCAGAGGCCCAAGAATGGGCCGGCAAGTGGGCAGGGCTTCAGCAACATTTGCTGTATAAGACTCACAGACATTTTCACCCACTTTTGGGGAGGGGAGTGTGTCTTATACACCAAAAAATATGGTAACTTCCTGGTTAGTGCAAATGGTTTGATTTGTGATATTTGTTTATTTGCTTATTTATTCATTAGATTTATTAAGGCCACCTAACTTTTAAAAAAATACTGTCTGGGTGCTTTGAACACATCCAATACATTAAGTTAAAAAAACCCCACACAACTAAAGCAATGTTTACCAACCAACAGACTTCACAAAGGCTTCCCAGACATCCTAATAAGCTCAGTTCTGGCAATGGAGACTGGTCTGAAGAAAATCTTCCCTTGGAGAATGGAAACTACATAGACTTCCAACTGGATTCTGTCCCAAAGGTGGGCACTGAGACAAGAGAAGATAGATGAGAGTATTTTAGCCCATTGAAGAAAAATTCTAGCCAATACAACCAACCAGAAAACTTAAAACCTAGTCTGAAATCCCCTACCCAAAACAACCAATCAAATCTGAAGCAATTATTTTGAGGTAAATAGAACTCTTCCAGAAATTACTCCCATACAATTAGAAGTCTGAAAAAAATATATGAGAATATGCCTGTACAGCACAGGCAACAATTTATGGAGAACAATAGGAGCAGTCCAATTAGCTGTGATTTAAGATACTTCCGAATCAGATTAATTGGAGTCTCTTGGCTTCTTTTACTGCTATAAATTAAGACACTATTTCATTCCATGATAGTTAAATGGCAATGTACATGAGTTTACCACAGGTGCTTACTCCCAGTTCACAGACTATTTTTTGCCACGGATGTTCCCCATATGTGAGCTCATGTGTCTGGAACCATATGGGAAAAAAATAGAGTTTCCACTAGCTGAACTTCAAAACTTTATCCCACAATAATGGAAGTGATTTTTTTATGGCCATCATAACAAAGACTCTCTAGGCCATTTAGCAAGCAAGGGAGCATACAAGAATGGTGGGTGGACTCAAATACAATCATTAGAATGCAAACAGGTCCACTTACAACAGTTAATTTAGTGACTGTTCAAAGTTACAATGACACTGAAAAAAGTGACATGATCTTTTTCACTCTTATGACTGCATCTCCATAGTCACATGATCAAAATTCAGAAGCTTTGCATCTTACTCATATTTATGATGGGTGCCGGGGTCATGTGATCACCTTTGGCAACCTTTCATAAGTAAAGTCAGTGGGGAAGCCAAATTCACTTAACAACCATGTGACTCAGTGGTGGGATTCAAATATTGTTGCCACTGGTTTGGTGGGCGTGGCTTGGTGGGCACGCTTTGCACACGTGAACACACTTTGTATCCAAGCATGTGCCAAACGCGCACTTTGCGCAGGTGCAGAGGCATTCTAACTTGCCTCCTGCAAGCCTGCATGATCCTGGTCGCTTCAGCAGCTGCCGCGCAGCACTATTCTGTGCCTCGCAAAGCAGTTACACTTCAAATTCAGCAGATAAAGGTGAGTATGGGAGCCCAGTCTGGTGGGTGGGCCCGACAGCAGAGCCATTAGAGCAGCGGAGAGAACCGGTCTCTGCTGCTTATTGCTCCTACCGGCTCACCAGAACCGGGCTGAACCAGTTGAATACCACCACTGATGTGACTAACTTAACCATAGCAGAGTGTTCACTTAAAGACTGTGGCAAGAATGGTTGTAAAATGGGGCAAAATTCCATTAACAACTGTCTCACTTAGCAACAGAAATGTTGGGCTCATGTACTAAAGATTTAAAAATCTTTAATTTCCAAGTTAGTAACCTTCTTTTCCAATTTTTACAACATTGCATTCCCTATTTCAATATTGAATGAACTGAGCAGGGGTAAAGAGATTTAAATCTGGCCTCATGAAAGGAAGTAAGTTAAATGTAAAACAAAATCATATTACTACAAGGATAACCACTGAGCCCCTTAGTAAAACATAGATCATATCTGGTTTATATTCATCAGTCATAAGAGTGTTTTATAGTCCTGCAGAAAGGTGGCCATAAAACAACATTTTAAGGATCTCCCTCCCATATTTCAGCTATAAATGTCTTACCAATCTAAGAGGTAAAACTACCAAGGTTCAGTATTAACAAGTTTATTACAGATGACCTCACTATTGTGTTCCCTATAAAGAAAAAATATGACAAAACATTAACATATTTCGAGCCCTTAAATTAAGGTTGATTCACTGTTCATATCTGGATCTAAATTTTGTTACTTGCAATGTAATTATTTTTCTATGATAATTTGGGTGACAACCCCATTAGCAGATATCAGGCCAAAAAAAAAAAGTCAATGAAATGTAATACTAAGAGTATGATTTTTGCAGTCCATCATGCTGTTTGTAAATATAAATTAATCCCTGTCAGGTTTGCAACAAGAAATTTTGCGGTGAATTTAATATTTCCAGGAACCAGGAAATATAGTAATGCATACCATTCTACAAAAGCACTGCACAATAATTTTCTGTATTCCCAAAGGTGCTTTCTATTATTAAATGGAAATATTGAAACCAGACTGCTTATATACTTTTCTAAGTAGCCCTGTACTTAAATTAAAATACTGATGTAAGATTTGTGTAAAGATTCCTTTTTTTTCTTTTAACAGGAAAAATAGTCATAAATTTGCAGGTCTAAGTTATCTATTGATCTTGACCAAATTATATAACTGCATGAGGGACAAAAAAATAATTTCACTTGAATCTTGGTTATGCTGTTTCATATCTAGGCAGCATAAGATTTGTGGTTCAAACATATTCAGACTTTATTTGATTTTAAAGAGTTTATTCATTTTCTTCATTATATAAAGGTGATGATGCCTATATTAATATTAATCTATATAGACTTTTCTCTGGATGCATATTTTGAAAAACGGAATAGAGCCGTGATGGCGAACTTATGGCACACATGCCAGAAGTGGCACACAGAACCACTTCTGTTGGCACGTGAGATTTTGCCCAGAAGAGCCCGACTGCGCATGCACACACGCCGCCCACCAAACAGCTGATTGTCAGGTATCTGGCGCCCATGAATGGGGTGCGGGGTGTGCAGGAGACACACATGCATGTGCAGAGATGTGTGCCGTGCAGGGAGGTCTCGTGCACATGCGCAGGGGGCATGTGGGGCCCCGCGTGGATTGCCTTCTGGGTGCTGTCAGGTGAACGCACAAGCATGAATACAATTTTCGGCACGGGAGCCCAAAAAGGTTAGCCACCACTGGAATAGAGAGTCTGACAACAAGATGCGGTGGATTAGGTTTGTTGCATTCTTGCCTGTGATTTGTTTTTCCTGCCATGACTTTTCTTTTCAACAAAAGCAATTCCAAGGAGATCCTACAAAGGAAAACAGTATTGTGACTAATTTTGCCTCCCATCCGTCAAAACAGAAAACAAACAAACAAACTAAGCTACCAACAACCACGGTGGCATTTACCAAAGAGTGGTCAGGGAATTCTGTCTTTATATCAGACAAACCCAAGCCCCATCTAACACTTCCTCTATTGCAAGCGCAAGGGATAAACTTCTAGGATCTCTTTACCTTTGAGAAGAAATTGTTTAGGGCAAACTGCCCAGACTCATTTCATCACATTCCTCTCTCCCTCCTTAAGTAGTTAGCAGGGAGGTAGCCAAGGATGGGAAATAACAAAATTTTATATTCCTTATAAACTACAATAAGGAGACAGAGCATTGAACAGAAATGGGGTCCAAGAGCAGACGGGTACTTCACACAAGTAAAATAATGCAAGCTGTAGATTTCCAAAACGTAAATACAGGTAGTCCTTAATGTACAATTACAGTTGAGCCCAAAATTTTTGTGGTTAAGTGAGAAATATGTTAGGTGAGTTTTGCCCCATTTTACAACTTTTTTTGCCACATGTGTTAAGTGAATTGCTTAAGCAGTTGTTAAATCAGTAATAATAATAATAATAATAATAATAATTTATTCGACTTGTATGCCGCCCTTCTCCCTAAGGACTCAGGGCGGCTAACAATAAAACAAGACCAAATTTACATAAAACAAGTATTAAATATAACAAGTCCAAATAAATAACAATAAAACATTAAAACAATTAATTAAAATAATTAAAACAGTAAAAAATCCCACCTGGGTCATTCCAGGCCAGCCTGTTGAAATAACCAAGTCTTCAGTCCCGGCGGAAGGAGCGGGAGGTCAGGGGCCAAACGGAGATCCACGGGGAGATAGTTCCAGAGGCAGGGGCCCACAGAGAAGGCCCAGCCCTGGGAACCGCCAGCCCAATGTCTGGACCAACGGAATCGCCAGGAGGCCCCTCCTGTGGGAGCAAACAGGACGATCGGCATGTGCTGATACTGGCAGGAGGCGCCCCGCAAGTACCCTGACCCAAGCCATTTAGGGCCTTATAGATTGTTACACCACCTTGGACGTAAACCCGGAAGGCCACTGGCAGCCAATGCAGGTCGCGCAGGAGGGGTGTAACATGGGAGTATCGGAATACTCCCATCACAGCCGCGCAGCGCATTCTGCACCAGCTGTAGCCTCCGGGTAGTCCGCAAGGGCAGCCCCATGTAGAGAGTGTTGCAGTAATCGATCCTAGAGGTGACGAGCACATGAGTAATCATTCAAAGGGCATCTCAGCTCAGGTAAGGGCGTAGCTGGCATACTATACGAACCTGGGTGAAAGCCCCCTGGCCACAGCCCCCTCCACCTGCTCCTCCAAAGAGAGCTGTGGATCCAGAAGGATGCCCAGGTTCCTTGCCCTATCCACAGGGGGCAACATCTCACCCCATATGGCCAAAGATGGAACATCACCGGAAAACTGAGATGCCGGTAAGAACAGCCACTCCGTCTTGGTCAGGTTGAGTTGGAGCCTATTTCTCCTCCCCATCAGCAATCACCGCCTCCAGGCACCAGGACATCACAGAGAGAGCATCACTGATCTGGCCTGGGGTGGAGATATAAAGCTGGGTATCATCGGCATATTGATCATTGACAACATATCGTTGTCTCCCGACTCGACTACTGTAACGCTCTCTATTTAGGACTGCCCTTGCATACTACTCAGAGGCTTCAGCTGGTGCAGAATGCAGCCGCGTGGGTAGTGATGGGAGCTCCCCCCTTACTCCCATATTACACCCCTCCTGCGCGTGCCTGCATTGGCTTCTGGTTGCCCTCCAGGTGAGATTCAAGGTCTTGGTGTTAACATTCAAAGTCCTACATGGCATGGGTCCAGGATATCTACGAGAATGACTCCTCCCAGCATCAACTACCAACCGCCCTGTATGGGTGCACAGGACGGGTCTCCTCGGTGCCGTCCTGTGACCCTCAATGTTGCCTGGCGGTGACCCAGGAGAGAGCCTACTCTGTGGGCCCCACTTTATGGAATCTTCTTCTGCCGGAGCTCCGCTGGCTCCCGATCTTGATTTCGCACCTTCATTCGCCACGAGTTAAAACCTGGCTGTTTTACAATCTGGGCTGTGCTGACTCTTTGGGGTTTGCTTATTTTTGGGGTTTTAATTCTAATTCAGCTTACAACTGTTTAATATATTTTTTAGGTAATTTATTGTATTATTGTATTTTAGCTGTGAGCACCTAGTCCTTTCAAGAGGGGGAAGCATATAAGTCGATAAATAAAATAAATAAATAAATAAATAAATAAATAAATAAATAAATAAATAAATGATACCTCACCCCAAAACCTCGGATGATCTCACCCAGCGGTTTCATGTAGATATTAAACAGGAGAGGCGAGGGACCGACCCCTGTGGCACCCCACAAGTGAGGAGCCTTGGAACTGATCTCTGCTCTCCTGCTAACACCGACTGTGAGCAGTCCGAGAGGTAGGAGGAGAACCACCGCAGAACGGTGCCCCCCACCCCCAACCCCTGGAGCCGCCGCAGAAGGATACCATGATCGATGGTATCGAAAGCCGCTGAGAGGTCTAATAGGACTAGGACAGAGGAAAAACCCCTGTCCCGAGCCCTCCAGAGATCATCCATCAGCGTGACCAATGCTGTCTCCGTGCTGTGTCTGGACCTGAAGCCTGACTGATACGGGTCTAGATAATCAGTTTCCTCCAGGAACAAGGAGAGTTGCTGCACCACCACACTCTCAAGTAACACAGTTGTTCAGTGAATCTGATTTCTCCATTGACTTTGCTTGTCTAGAAGGTCGCAAAAGGGAATTACATGACTCCAGGACACTGCAACTGTCATAAATGTGAGTCAGTTGACTGTAGATCATGTGACCATGGGGATGCTACAATGGTTGTAAGTGTGAAAAATGGTCATAAGTCACTTTTTTCAGTGCCATCGTAACTTTGAACTGTCACTAAATGGATTGTAGTAAGACAAGGACTACCTGTAAAGGCAAAGTTGGGTCTAGAACTAAGATTCTTCAAGTCCTTCTAAAGGTTTGGGGCATGTTTTGTAGTCCAACTACAAAAGAATTGAGCACAGCTACTCAATCTGGGCTTCCCAACTCCAGAGAATACAGAAAACACTCTTTGCTGCCATCTCATTTGGATTTTTGGAAGTCAGATCTGGTAGCCTCAACAAAGCCACTTTTCCTAGAAGCAATTTACCTCAATGGGCTTCAGGCACCCACCCTACCCCTGCTGCACTGCTCAGCTAAGCCAGCAATAGCAGCTCCTATGAGTCTGCAGAAAGCTTTTATATCAAACTTGTACTTCCCCTTCCAGCTTCCAGGCATCCAAATCAGGTTGCAAGTCTTCAGCTTCTGGGGAAACCAATCCTTCATGAAACAACGATACCATACATCTAAGACATCTTCTTAATATCAAAGACTCATCCACTCAGTGGCTCAGAAAGAATGCAACTAAAACAACTTAGGGTTCATTATGCCTCAGTCTCAGCATCTTAGACGTTGACTCCAAACCTGGCAGAAGTGTTTAGTTATTGCTCTCCAGACAGATGATTCTCAAGTGTTGAATAAAATCTACGCATTTTGTCAAGGTACAAACTGTTGCTTAATCCAATGTCATTTTGCTCTTTCAGTATTCTATCTAGGCCTGTTTGTGCCAACACAGCAGAGCCCACAATGTAAACATGTTGCTTTTCCCCCCCTCTCAGTCATGACTATAATTTAGAGAAGAAATGTAGAAAAGCATGTTTTGAGATGTTACATTTTTATGCTTGCTTGCATGAAAGGAGGCCTTGAAAAGATAAGCAGAATACCGCTACGAAAAGTTCTTATTATTCACCTTGATAAAGCCTTTTATTTAACATTGTGCTCATCACAGCTCAATAGTACCTGACAAACATAATGCTAGTTTTCAACTCACACAAGCTTGCAATGTTAATAAGGAGCTGTGTGAGAGTGTGCTTTTAAACACTACCATGCAAAGAATGAGCTGTTTTCAGCTAACATTGAGCTGCTAATGATTTTAATGAGAGTGCCTTCTGGATTCATATATTTTCATAAAATACATCACACTAAAACAAAAATCAATGAGAAACATTAATTAGGGCCTTTTTAGATGCCTTCTTTGGCGTTGTTTTCCTTCTGAGAAGCACCAGATGAAGAATACTGGGCTTTATTAAAGCTAAGTTGTTTGACATTTAGATGAGAGAAGAAAGAGGGAAGAAAAAAAACATTAACAAACATAGGAACAATTTTTGACAGCTCTTTGTCATGCAAGAAAGAAAAAAGGAGGCTGACTGTGAGATGCTACTTTGAAGCCCTGGAAATTTGTAATGAAAAATTTAAGATACAAGAAGGGAGGAAAGATGAGCTATTCATTTGGTACTGCATATATTAACACTTGCAATTCAAACTAAAGGTTTGCTATGTGTTTTTGTAATTTTGACTCTAATAAATATCTTGGAGAATTGCTTTGATATTCCAAGTTCATTCGTGTAGCCTGCATCCATTAAGAAAACGGGCAACAATAATCACCAGGCCTCTTAGCACTAATGAGAAGGTCATTGCTCTTTAATTATCACAGACATGAAACTGAAATATTTCAAAGGCTTTGCAGATTACTCTGGCTATAGGCAAGCCTGTGTATCTGTTGATAGATCTCCCTCCCAGTTTCCTCTCTTCCCACAACCATACAGATCTTTCATTCAAAGCTCCTCTGCTTTTATGTACATTTCATGTTCAAACTGCCTATTGTTCCTTGCACACTGGACTCACTGGGGAAATTTAGGTGAGTGGTGGTTAACGGGGTAAAACAAGTGAAGATGATGGGAGAACACTGAGGTGGAGGGACGGGGAAATGGCATAGGTGTCCTAATCAGTTCTGGGAAGGAAGCATGACAGGGTTATGTGGTCATGTTTCCCACAGCAGCAATGTTATCAAGGAAACTAAATTATAGTGTCTTGCAGGGAAACTGTTTATGAATTAAAATGTGAGTTCTACTCTGCCATTATGAAGGATGCGACTATACTGGATGGGGCAATGGGGAGGCATTAGTTGACAGTATCAAGGCAGCCCACAAACTGCTGGACTAATCTACAACACTGAATCAGGCAAACGTGGTCTATCATGGAGAAAACTATGAGAACAATTGGTAGTTAGTGACTTTTTTTGTTGTTGAGCATTTTGGAAATTTGAGTGGCAGTCTTTGGGATCAAAAGAGTTGCTTGCTTGGTTGGTTGGTTTTAATTTGGGGTAGCTTTCATTTATGCAGGCAAACCAAAATGCCTTTCCATTCCTTCTTTCATACATTTGGAGCCTCTGGCAATAAAGATAGTCCTCATTTTGTGACTTCAATTGGTTCTAGTGACTTGGTCATTAAGCAAAGTGATCACTAAGTGAAAAATCAAGAGACTGTGCTGACAATTTTATTTCATCTTTCCTTTGATTTACAGTGTCAGAAAATATGACTCCAGACAGTCAGGTCTGGTACTCAATTCCCAAGGAAGCTGGGTAAAAGAGGGAATCTTAGAATCGTTTCACCCCATTCATTCTTTTGGAATCTGGCACAGGAATAATTAGCAAGAAGAGAAAATGGTGAATACACTTGTGCCAGTTGTTTGCCTAGGTGCTTGTTGGGTGTAAGCCAGGGGCCACTTGGGAAGGGAAAGAAATTGAAGGTGTGAAATTGATTAAGGTCTTGTCAGTTTCAGGCAGCAGCTGCCAGCTGGGGAGAGGGTTCTAAGCAACTAATTAAGGTCCCAGAACTGAGCTTGTTCACTTGAGGTTAGCACTTTGAAGACATGGCAGCCTCAAGTAGAGATATCTGGTTTAGAGTAGGCAGTCTCCCTACTCTGCAGGATCAAGCAGAAAAAAACAGATACAACACAGGAGAAGGTGTACCAGTTGACTGTAATGCTGTGAATACAAGATGGAGCAAGAGATGCTGTGAAAGCCAAAAATGTGGGTCTTGGTTGAAAAGTTACTTTTTCATCATTGTCATAACTGCAAATGATTGCTGCCTGAAGAAGTCACTAAATGAGGGTGCCTATATTATTATCAATCTGTTTAAGTAAAAAGATTAACTCTGGTCACCAGTCATATCTCTCACCCCTTACTGATGATCACCTAAAACAATCTATTAAAGTTCATGGAAGCTATCTGGACAATGCAAATTGCAGGAACAAGAAACCACTTCTGGAACATGTATTACTATAGATCCTTGAATACACATTTAGATAAGATATGCCATGCATTTACAGAGGACTTAAAACCATAGATTTAAAAATATTATCTGAGATGGCCTTAAAAGAACATTAGCCCAATTAACAAAGGGCAGCTTTGTTAATGACAATGGCCTATGGGAGATGTTTATAATTTCAGAGACAATATTTTATAGAACATTAATGCTGAAATTTTTGTGGCAAAAATATGATGTAAACTGGAAGGGATATATCTTACACTACTCATACAAAATAGTAATATTAACCTGCTATATCACTGAAATGTTGTATTCACTAACACTGCTAAGAAAAGCCATTTGAGAACCAGTGTCCTGGGCATTATTTTCATTGTTCCAACAGAAGAAGCCTCAAAATGTTTCAAATATTTCAGTTGTTGCCTATCACTCTGTGTATGGAAAAAATTGTCCAAGGAATTTATTTACGAACTTATTTGTTTGCACATTTTTTTTAAATCTCCATGAAAGCAATAAAAACAACCACTAAGCATATTATTTGCAGCCTGGTGGGGTTTTTTTGCTACAAATGTTTACACTTGTCCATGTACATATGGATGGGTATCTCTATAATAATCATGTCAATTGACTATGAAAGTCTGCAAAGGGTAATACTTGGTGAAGTGGGTTCAGCTGCTTTGTGTAATGGAGGTCATTAATTCATTTTGTACATTTTATTTATCTATTTAATCTATTTTTTAATAAAAAAACTTGCAACCCTTCTAATTTATATGAAGCATGACTCACTCAAGGGCATCGATGATATAGGCTGCTTGGTGCAAGCATTCCATCATCTCAGTATCAAGAACCATGCATTTATGAAACCAGATTTGGAAGGCACAATTTAGACCATTGATTTTAACTCTCTGCAGAGTGCAGGGAAAAGAATTAAAAGTATTCCTGACAAATGGTTGTCTAGCCTTCACATCCAGTGAAGGGGAACACACTACCTCTCCGGGTTAATTGGTTCCACTGTTGAACTGCTCTTACTGGTAGGATCCCCTCCCCAACATTTAATTGCAATCTTATTTTAACTGCTTCTCTAGGACTTCCTTTCAAGACCTGAAGTGTGCTTTAATAGCACTCTCTCACACAAACACAAATTCTCTTTTCACAGGACTTAATTTGCAGTCTTCTGGGCATCCTCATTTGTTGTCGTGTTGTTGTTTTTTCAAGAGGCTATTTTTAGAACATGGGTTTAGGATGTTAGTGTTAAAAGATGAATCTGGAATTGTCCACTTTGAATGGTAAATGTTGTGGATTCAGTTTGGAACCAATCATCTGTCCACTGCCCTGTCTGCAACTCTTTCTCCTGTCTCCCAATGTCATTCCCACATACCATTATAGGAAGCAGGCTTGAGTGTATACTGTGTTGGGAAAATTCAGTTCAAGAGAAGTGAGTGGTTAGATGTATCCTGATTGAGCCTGAATTGGGGAAAACATTGTCCAAGGTATCAGTTGCATTAACAAGGAAGGGGAGTTTGAAAATTTGGCATCAGTTCCCATTTCCATCTCAACTGCCTTACAGCTAGATCTTAAAGGTTGGGTTGCTGATTTCCTTAGTTCAAACTTACAATCTTATTTCCCCCAATATTATTGATATGGAAATAAGACCTGGTTGTATTACTAAGATCTGGTTAGGCAAGGGTCAAGATGTGGTGTTTGTGTAGTTCTGCCCTTCTGGATTTTGTCTTTCAGTATTCTAGATGCCAAGATTGGGAATGAAGTGTAGCATTGATCTCTGTTCCTAAGGTAAAATAAGGTATTTGGATTACGGGGGGCGGGGGAATAAGACACAGCTAATATATTGAGTAACATGCTGCCCATCAGGGTCTCCATCTAAGATATTAAACTGACTTAAAGTCCCCATACCTTTCAGTTTGGCTGACTTCAGTCTCCAGGTCCTGAGAATTGGGTTGGGAAGGCCTCTCGGCGGCTTTCAATACCATCGACCATGGTATCCTTTTGCATCGCCTCCGGGGGTTGGGAGTGGAGGGCACTGTTCTTCAGTGGTTCTCCTCCTACCTCTCAGGGCGATCGCAATCGGTGTTAGTGGGAGGGGTTCGGTCGACCCCGAGGGCTCTCTCTTGTGGGGTCCCGCAGGGGCGGTCCTTTCCCTCTCTATTTAATATCTACATGAAACCGCTGGGTGAGATCATCCGTGGCTTTGGGGTGAAATTCCATCAGTACGCTGATGATACTCAGCTGTACTTTTTCCACCCCTGGCCAGATCAGCGATGCCCCTCTCCCTGATGTCCCGGTGCTTGGATGCGGTACAGACCTGGATGAGTGGAACATGCTCCGACTCAACCCGGCCAAGACTGAGTGGCTTTGCGTGTCGGCTCCTCGGCCCAGCCAGGATTGTTTATCCTTGGCCATAGGGGGAGGTGTTACCCCTGTGGATAGGCACGGAATCTGGGGTCCTCCTGGATGTACGGCTCCGGTTGGAGGAGCAGGTGGGGGCCGTCGCCAGGGGCCTTTGCCCAGCTCCGTCTTGTTCGACAACTTCGCCCTTTTCCTTTTGGATCGAGCGCCCACGACTTTACTCATGCCCTTGTCACCTCGAGACTGACTACTGCAACGCTCTCTATCTAGGACTGCCCTTGCATACCATCCAGAGATTGCAGTTGGTGCAGAATGCGGCCGCGCGGGTGGTGATGGGAGTTACCCGTTCTCCCATGTTACCCCCCCCTCTGCGTGGCCTGCATTGGTTGCCGATTGCGCTCCGGGTGAGATTCAAGGTTTTAGTTTTAACATTCAAAGTCCTACACGGCATGGGTCCCCAATATCTGAGGGAGCGTCTTCTTCCAATAGCTAGCTCGGCCGCCCTGTGCGGGCTCATGGCAAGGACTCCTCGGGTTCCATCGGCGGTCCAATGCCGGTTGGTACTTCCCCGACGACGAGCCTTCTCTGTTGCGGCCCCGACCTCTGGAATCAACTGCCTCTGGAGCTCCGTCTGGCCCCTGATCTCCATTACCTTCCGCCGCAATTAAAAACTTGGTTGTTTGACCAACCTGGGCTGTGACCCTCCTTTGGGGGAGGGATGGGTTTTTAATATATTTTATTGTATTGTTATGTCTTATATTTGGGCTTGTTAGTTTAATGTCTTTTTAAATATTTATTGTTCTGTGTTTTTAGTTGTGAGCCCCCGAGTCTTGGAGAGGGCTGCATACAAGTTCAAATATAAATAAATAAATAAATAAATAAAGAGTTCATTGTCTCCACATCAACCATTGGCTTGTCTCCAGTAATCTCAACATAGGCTTCTTCTCCTACGGTATGTTCCATCTTTTTTTATTGGAAATGATGCAATTGCACTTTCTGAACCCCTTTCCTTATCAGTTTCTATACAGCCAAAACAATCAAAACTTCTCTAATTCTATACCTACTCTTTGCAACCTGATGTCTTTTGGGTGCATACCTTGGGACTTCAGCATCAGAAGTTCCTTTTAGTATAAAACTGTGGGAGTTGCCATCCAAATACAACATGGTGGAGAAGACAACATGACAGTGTAAATGTTAACAGTTTAAACTCTGAATATGATAGAATGTTGAGAGATCTTAGTTTACAAAAAAAGCACCTTGGAAGTTGAACAGTTTGCACCCTGAAGTAGTTGAATATAAAAAGAATGAGAGTAAGAAAAATCATGAAATATAACCAAATATTTATTTATTGTTTCAAATACTTTATCATGTTTTTGTTTTAAGGGCAGCTTGCTACTGACAGCTACAAAACAGCATTTAACAGTAAATCCTAAATGACAAAAAATTGCAAAACATATAGCCATTATTAAAGGTATTTAAAGCATTTAATTAAATCACAATACAATTTAATTCATTACACTTGGAATAGCAAATTATACTTAACAAAAACCATTTCCCTTTTTAGAAATTCTGTGTACATTTCCAATTGGTGCTATTCTCTCTCTCCCTCTCCCTCTCCCTCTTTCTCCCTCCCTCCCTCCTTTCTATATATTTTGGATTACAGAGATGAAACAATATGTTCTTCATGTCATTATGTTGTAGTTTGAGTAAAATAGAAGAACCAGTTCTCCTAGTGGCTTAACAAGGTTAAAAAAATTTCCTTTCACCCAAATGATAAATGCAAAGGATAGAATTTAAAAACCTTTTAAAAATTCAGTAAACTAAAAGAAATCACCCAAAAAGAAGAATTGCATCAATTAAAAGAAATTCCAAAATCTCCCAAGTACAATATCTCAAGTACCTTAAATTTACTTCCCTACACAATATTGGTCATTCTCTTCATTATTTGCATTCTTCCTTCATTTGTTTGATGTGGGCTGACTGTATGTGCCTCCAACTTGGCCTAATTGTTTATCTGGCAAACAAAACTACATCTGTATAAAACTGTTTTATGTCAAAGGTACATTTCTTAAATTCATATTGGTTTTTCAGAAGGAAAGATGGAGGTTAGGTCTAGTGTATCAAATATTTGCCTTTCACTTGGCTTCTGATGCTTATCATACATGTTTATAAAATACATTTCAAGTATCATTTTCACCATATTGGTAGCATGACATAGTAAATGTGGTAGAATAACAAGTAATATTTATGGAAAAGTTAAACTTTGCTTAAGGTTGATTCCTTGTACCTCAATATGATTATGACCCAGGTTTAAGGCTTCAGTCCTATTTTTTTTACCTGCATAGTAGTAAATCTCATTGAACTAAATGGAGCTTATGACTCAGTTCATACGTTAGACTTTATGGCAACTGTGGAATAGTTTGTTTGAGAAATTACAGCCAATTAGTTTATATTGCATTTGTGTGTCTGTTTGTCTGTGTGTGCATCTATGTAGTACCGTCGGTATCTCTGTGTATATAAATATCAGACATCTTTAAAATGCAGAACTCAGTAGCCTTGATAAAGTCTTGTAAAAATGTTTTCTTTTTATCCTCAGCCTCTCATCTGAAGCATATTTTTTAATTATGCATCATCACCCATACATAAATTCATTTATGTATATTAATTTTTGCTCCACTTAGCAGAGTGGTCACTTAATTAAATGTCTTCAGTTGTTTTAATGAAATAGAAGGGAGGGGCACGATAGGAAATCTGAGTTTAAATCGACTCTTCTAATGTTGTACATTTAAGCATACTATTTGTTGCCTTTATTTCAGCCCATTTGTAATACTGATACGAGGGCATATGTGAGTGTGAAATTAAAAAGTAATATCCTTTTCTAAAGCCTCTAGACTGTTTAGCAGATTTTTAAATGAAATCAAAATTATACAGATTTTTCATTCTGATAATTTTACCAATTCACTAATTCTTCCATCTTTACAGGTCATTGAACAGTTTCCCATTAACGAGAAGTAGTTAAGGAGAAATTTCACAGATTTTTTTTTCTTCTCTTTCCCCCCCCATTTTTTGAAAAATGTTGCATATCATTTGCAAATTAGAAAGAACTTGTTCCATTTATGGTACATTTATTTAAAATAATCGAAAGCGTGAGATCTGGCAGAACACTATGTGCAATGACGCTTTAAAACAAATTACCATTTATTTATAAGGAAGAAATAGACTTTTTAAAAGCACACAGACTGCATTTCATTATTAATGGTGTTCTCCATGCAAAACTGTTTTTTTTCCTAGTGAAGATACTGCTAGGAAAAGGAAAAACACATAAAATGTTGTAGGAAAGACTGGAAGAGAACAGAATTTGCACAGACAGAACTTCTGAAAGAAACTATCCAAAATTGTTACAGAAGGTGACAAAACTCAAAGGCTGCATTCACATACTGAAATTACTTAGTTTCCTCCCTTAATTGAAGAGTCACCATTTACATTTTATTTTCTACATCTGCCCATCATTCTAACTAATCACTTCATCTCAAGATAGAAAGAGATGCTCTCATAAAACATTCTTGCTCCCTATTCACCCTCCAGCAGCCAGTCTAATATATTTGTGCATGTAGCAAAAGGCTGTCTAAATTAATCATGGTTTTCTTACCCCTTCATATACTGCTACCTAATTTAATCCAGAAGTCATTTAACACACCCCAAATAAAAAACCCTAATCACTGTATTCGATAGGTGGCTAGAAAAGTCAGTTTGATACCATTCCAGTTATATACCATTCTAAAGATGCTTTTGCTTTAGTTTGACTTTTTAAAAGTGGCATCTTAGCTAAGGAAATCATACTAGAAGATGTTCTTGCACAAAAGAAACATGCATTCATCCCACACAATCATTATTTTTCCTTTTTGATTTTCTAGTGCCACTTCTAAAAGTAGTACCTACTAAGATGAATATTTCAGAAACAATTGTAGCTAGGATTGAGGCACTCAGATAAATTGTAGTGCTGTTAAAACATGATAATCATCTATAATTCCAATATCTTTTTTTCACATGTTCAATTCCTAAACTAGGTGCTTCCTGCCCTATTTCCCTTCAATTAAGAATTTTGCACTTGTTGCTCTGTTTCATTATTTTTTAATTATTTTAATTATTTGTTTAATTATTTTAACCCATTTCTGAAATTAGTCAGAAAATCAAAATATATTTTAATGTTGCTCTATCTTTAGACTAGACTGGACTAGGTTTAGGAAAAAGTTTTGTGGTGCCTCACTTGGTTATCTGAGTGCACACTAAGAGCGAGAATAGAGAAAAATGGAGAGAAGTCTAGGAAAAGAAATAAAGCACATCAAGATATAGTAGGAGTGAACATCTGGAAGGGGTGAATATTGGTTCCAAGGGCTCATATTGAGATCAACCATAAAAGCCTAAATTTAAACATGAAACAATTATCAAATATCACATATTACTTACAGATAGCCATTACAAATCTATTTGTTGTTTATTTGTTTATTTTTATGTACTGTGGTCCCACATGACCCTGAACACTTTAAAGCGCAACCATTAAAGCATCCATATTCAGCATTAAAACAATAAGAAGAAGCATTGAAAGCATATAAAAGAAATAAATGAATAACTCTAAAATAAACAAGGCCTTTTTCAAATGATAGCATTTGCTTAGCTCTACCATTTCAAGTGTTCTGAGATTATTAGCAAATCTCCCAGATTCTGGTTGTCAAATTAGAATAGCAGCATCCATAGGTGGAGGGTCAAAAGAAGTTAACATAGTAGTTGCAGCAGTGTGTCCATTTGTCTCACTTACATCAGCCCTTTTAGGTAGACCATACAATAAATCAATCCTGCAGGAAGGCTAAGATTACCTTTATTGAGATTGGCTATAACAGAATCCTGCAAGTCTAATTGTGCTGTATCTCCTCTCCTTTTTAATAGGTGAATGAATTAAGGAGGTGTTTATCTGACTGCTTCCTAATGTCATCTGTCTGTGGTGAACTTACATGATGTTTATCCCTTGTCAACTTGGCAACAGTTCTTGAATATCTCTGCCAAACTTGTTTTCTTTACTTTCTACGCTTATAGTTGGATTTGAACTTCATGCCCAAGATGGCGGTTTGGCGGTGAGTGGGCTCTTTCGGGCGTTCGGAGGTTTTTGTTGATTATTAAGAGAAGAGGCTTGCCTACTGTTCCTGCTCCCCTTGGAGTCATCCCTGGAGGGTTGTGGGATGCCGCTAGAGCCGTTCCGGCTGAAATTGGGTCGGCGGTTCAGCGTCGCTGGGTTTCCCCCCCCGTGGCCTTTGCAGCAGCTACAGGATTGCCGGCTGGATTGGAGGCACGGCAGCAATGCCGTTTGTCTCACACCGCTTGCCTCGCGGAGCCCTGGTGCCAGAAAGTTTGGCGCCTGTGGCGATGGCGATGGCTGCCGAGGACCTAATGGTGTCGCTAGTGGTGGTTGTCAGCTGTTTGGGGCTGGCGGTGGGCGTGGCAGCGCTAGAATCTGACAGCGGCAGTGGCTTCGACGGCCTCAGCAATCAGGGATTCAGCTGCGGCACCAGGGTCCTGGCGCCATGGAAGGCAGCGGCAGTAGTGGCGGTCTGTGGCTTGTGGTGCCATGGGAACCATGAAGGTAACCACATAGAGTCCAATGACTGGCCCAAGGCCCCCCCTTTCTCCTGGTTGTGGATAGGGGCGGCGTTTCTGCAGGGGCTTGGGCCTCTTGACCCATCCTCGAAGAGCTGCCCAGAAGTGAGAGTCCTGGGACGAAAAGACCTATGGGGAGGGAGGCGTTCGCGGTCACGGCCTGGGCCAGGTGAGCCAGTTCTGCCCCTTGGGATGGCACCGTGGCTCTAGACCCTTGGTCATGGCCGGTATGCGAATGCTTCACTGTTTTTGGACTCCTATGGACCTGGCTACCCCATGTTGCTCATGGGTTCCATCTCTGGCCACTGTCTCTTTGTCTGTTAATTTCACTCTGGACTTGTTTGGTACTATTGAGGGTGCCCGGTTCATCTATACCATCTACCCAGACTCGTATCTTGCCTCCTTTCTCTGGGACCTGGCTACTCCCCATTGCAGTGAGAGGGCAATGGGAGGACTTAACCCCCCTGCAGTGAGAGGGCAGGGGGCTGCTCAGGACTTTTGCCACAAGTCACTGTGGTGGCAGAGCAGTGACTGGTCTATTTTGACTCTGACCTTCGGCAGCTGTGAGAGAGCTGCTGATTGTGGATTGTTTCCTGATTATTATCACCTGGCCCCTTGTATTGTATTTCCACTCTTGCAATATTTCCACCTAATCAACTACCTCCTGTACCGACTTGCCCTGAGATGTATTTGTCATGCCTGCCTATTCCCTGCTAGAGCTAGGGGCCCTCAAGACGGCTCCCCTGTCTGTGAAGTGGCCCCTTGGGCTGTCAAGAGCTTACCTTAATGACGGATCTTGGGATCCTGAGAGGTGGCATGCTGCGACCAAGGGTTTAAATTTTAAATTTGGTAGGAAGGGGAAACTTTTAAATTTTTTAATTGGTTGTCTTAAGGGGTTAGGGAGGGTGGTGGATGGGTCTTTTTGCAGCCCGGTTCATGGCGGGGGGGCGGGGACTGGGGGCCAGTGGGGCCCGAGGGTATGAGGTGGGGACCACGATATCCAGGGTGGTTGGGGTTGGCAGGAGACGTCGAGGCATAGGGCCATATCATGTGTTGGGAGCGCGCACCCGCCATCTTTGCGTGGTCGCTCGCTCCAACCCTATGGCCTCCTACCTAGGGGGCAGGGGAACTGGGAGCCCTGGGCTTAGGCTGGTGTATTTTAATGCCAGGCCCGTGGCTAATAAGTCCTCCCTCCTCCGTGAGATCATTGAGGAGGAGGCTGCGGATCTGGCCTGTATCATCGAGACCTGGTTGGGCCCAGAGGGTGGTGTTCCTCTGGTTGAGTTGTGCCCTCCAGGTTTCCGGGTTTTGCACCGGCCGCAGGCCCAGGGAAGGGGTGGTGGGGTGGCTATGGTTATCCGGGAGACCTTGTTTCCAAGGGAGGTCACTGTCCCTGAGATAGGCGGGAGTGAGACCCTCCTCCTGAGGTGGGGGCCTAATGGTCGGGTGGGCTTGCTGCTCGCATACCTTTCTCCCAGCTGTGTGATAGCAGCCCTGCCTGGGCTCCTTGATGTCCTCTCGGGGGTGGCGGTGGAGTTCCCGTGCCTTATAGTCCTGGGGGACTTCAATCTGCCCTCCCTGGGGGGAGCATCGGGTTTGGCCCAGGAATTCATGGCTTCTATGGAAGCCATGGGCCTGACCCAATTAATTCAGGGCCCGACTCATGAGGGGGAAAACATTCTTGACCTAGTTTTTGTCTCTGAGCAGTGGCATAGTGACAGAGGGCAAGCCACTTTTATGGCATTGCCCGCTCCATGGTCTGATCACTATCTCCTACGGCTGGTCTTCCAACAGGCCGCCCCCTGCTGCTGGGATGAGGAGCCACTTAGATGGTTCCGCCCCAGGCTCCTGATGGACCCTAAGAGGTTCCAGGCAGAACTGGGGTTTCTTCCCTCTTCCCTTGCCCACAGCTCTGTCGAGGATCTGGCATCTGCTTGGCAACAGGATGCGTTGGATGCCCTCGACAGGGTTGTCCCCATGCGTCCCCTCACGTGTCATGGATCCCGGATGGGTCCTTGGTATACGGGGAGCTCCGGGAGATGAAATGCCGTTGGAGGGGGTTAGAGAGCAGGTGGAGGTCCACCCGCTCCCAGTCGGATCGAGCCCAGCTAAGAGCCCATATTAGGACTTACCTGGTAGCTATGAGAGCGGCGAGAAGGTCTTATCTCTCCGCTCTCATAGCATCCGAGAGCTACCTGCTCTCTCCTTCATATGGAGGAGGGTGGACCCATTGCGGGGAAGAGCTGAGGAGTTTGGTCAATATCTGTCGGATAAGATCACTCGGATTCGGAGCGGGTTGTCCTCTGATTTGCAGTGGTCTGAGGAACGGGATACAGGCAGTCTGGCCAGTGTGATCTGGGATGAGTTCGATCTTGTTTCCAAGGATGAAGTGGACAGGACTATGCGGCGGCTGAGTTCCACCACATGTTTGTTGGACCCGTGTCCTTCCTGGCTGACTTATGCCACCAGGGAGGCCACCTGCGGTTGGCTCTGGGCAGTTGTCAACACTTCACTAAGGGAGGGTGTTTTTCCCTCCACCTTGAAGGAGGCGGTGGTGAGACCCCTCCTGAAGAAGCCTGCCCTGGACCTGACCATGTTAGACAACTTCCGTCCAGTCTCCAACCTTCGCTTTTTGGTGAAGGTTGTTGAGAGTGTGGTGGCTCAGCAGTTTCCACTCTTCCTGGATGAAGCGGGCTACCTGGATCCATATCAATCGGGCTTCCGACCTGGTTTCAGCATGGAGACGGCATTGGTCGCGCTGATGGATGATCTCTGGAGGGCTCGGGACAGGGGTTTTTCCTCTGTCCTGGTCCTATTAGACCTCTCAGCGGCTTTTGATACCATCGACCATGGTATCCTTTTGTGACACCTCGAGGGGTTGGGAGTGGGGGGCACTGTGCTTCAGTGGTTCACCTCCTACCTCTCGGGGCGGTCGCAATCAGCATTGGCAGGGGGGCAGAGGTCGACCCCAAGGGTGCTCTCTTGTGGGGTCCCTCAGGGGTTGGTTCTCTCCCCTCTGCTATTTAACATCTACATGAAGCCGCTGGGTGAGATCATCCGTGGTTTTGGGGTGAGATTCCATCAGTATGCAGATGACACCCAGCTGTACATCTCCACCCCGAACCAGATCAGTGATGCCCTCTCCCTGATGACCCAGTGTTTGGATGCGGTACGGATTTGGATGGCGGGAACATGCTTCGACTCAACCCGGCCAAGACTGAGTGGCTGTGCATACCGGCATCTCGGCCCAGTCAGGAATATCCATCTT
>CM019148.1:268226206-268267036 GCA_009733165.1 Naja naja
TCTAAGCGCTAGTGCCTGTCTTTCATTGCCAACCAGCTACTGAAGCAGGGCAAGATTAGTTTTTCCTTTTCTCTCACCTCCAGATACAGTATAGGACAACATAGCATGCACTGATGAGCCTAGGAGAGGTCTAAAATGAAATGTCCCTGCCAGTAA
The DNA here is from genome assembly GCA_009733165.1 of Naja naja. Taxonomy (NCBI): domain Eukaryota; kingdom Metazoa; phylum Chordata; class Lepidosauria; order Squamata; family Elapidae; genus Naja; species Naja naja. Next base: position 268,226,363 of record CM019148.1, read on the forward strand.
TTTTGGACTGTAGTTGATTCTGCTGATAGGACTGCATCCTTCCATCTAGTCCCTAGTTTTCAAACATGGTTTGGCAATGAGGCAATCAAACCTGGCTTTTGTACTCATTTTATTTTTTAACACATTATCAAGCAATCATGATGACTTACAATGTTGATTCCTGCTGTAGTTGTTAAGTAGATTGCCGCGGGGTTGATAAGCACGACATCACCTAACCACAACTCATGATTTCCTGCCAGCTTCCCCACTGACTTTGCTTGTCAGAAGCTAGCTATGAAAATTGCAAATGGCAACCAGGTGACCACAGGACATAAATACACAAATCACAGTCATGTGACTGTAGGGACACTGTTAATGCCACAACTTCAAGGACCAGTTGTAAGTCTTATTTTTCAGAAAGTGAGGACTATAATGGATCTGTTGTTTTAAAACGCTAAGCCAAGTTTTACTTTTTTTTTTCTTTGCATTTTATTCTTTTGTGTTTTTTTTCCTTTTTTTCTTTTTTCTTCTCTCTTTTAGATTTGTCTTTTATTTATGTTTTTTAAATAAAAGTTATAAATAAAATGTGTGGCCAAGTTAAGAATGTAGAACTCTGAAATTGGCTAGAGTGTCCGTGGCTTAGGGCCGTGATGGTGAACCTATGGCATGTGTGCCAGTAGTGGCACACAGAGCCATCTCTCTGGGCACACCAGCCATCACCTGTTGCTCTTTCAGTTTCCGGTTGCACGCATGCGTGCCAGCCAGCTGGTCTTCGCGCATGTGAGAGAGCCAGAAACAGGAAGAACAACTCCCCAGCACACATGCATTTACTGAGAAGCTGAGATTCTAGTTTTTGGCACGTACATGCATGCCGGCCAGCTGGTCTTTATGCATGCATGTGTGCCAAAAATTGAAAGACCAAGTGGCCAGCGCTTATGTGCACACCCAAAACCAGAAGCTCAGCTTCCCAGCATGCACATGTGAGAGAGCATGCAGTTTCCAGCACTCCTGCGTATGCACATACTCCCATTCCGGCACTCAGTACCAAAAAAGTTCGCCAACACTGGCTTATAGATAGTTTATAGTTTCCTCACAATCCTCACAGCTAAAGTCCTTTTTTATACTCCAGATGTTCAACAGTACTTACCCAGTGATTGCTCAAATACAACCAGATGGCAGCCAAAAGGTACCACTCCCTAAAAACTTTAACTGGCTGACACTTAGTGGTCAACAGTTCAACCAGGAGAGGTAAGGCACTGGACTGTTCATGCATAAAGTTGAAGAAGTGAGAAACTGAGAAAACAGAAGATTTCTCCATTCTAATTAGAGCTCCCCACTCCTCTGATTTTAATCTTGTGTGTGTAGGTCCCAAGCAATAAGATTGCAATTTATTTAATCCCATGTAGAAACATCAGCAGAGGGAGGGATCTGTATGACACCTCACTGCACTTCATTGCATCTGCAGAAGGGGAAGATGTGACATCCTACCACTTTTTACACATGGGTGTGATGTAAAAAGGAGCAAGGTTTCAATCACTTGGTCATAGCAGCCATTTTCACACTGTTGAACCATTCTACAAGTACTGAGTTCTCTCTTCCATCAGTTAAAGTTTGAAATAAAGCACAAGGTTCTGAAAATATTTCAGTTCAGTCACTTTCGGTCTACTGAGGTACTTCCTTACATGCCTTGTTTAGCACTATAGCAATAGCAATAGCACTTAGGTTTATATACGGCTTCATAGTGTTCTACAGCACTCTCTAAAAGATTTAAAGTAGTCAGCATATTGCCTTCAACACTCTGGATCCTCATTTTACTGACCTCAGAAGGATGGAAGGCTGAGACAACTATGAGCCAGTCAGGATTGAACTCCTGGCTGTGGGCAGAGTCAGCCTGTAATCCTGCATTCTAATCACTGCGCCACCATGGCTGTGTTTATCTATAAATATCAACTTTATTTATGATAAGAATGGCATCTGAAGCACCAGATCAGGAAACTTTTACAAAACTGAATAGATTTGGTTCTTTTTCAAAGTTATTAGGCTTTCAATAGTTCACTTTAAAAAAAACTTGTGATTCAGCTTATGAAAAGACACGTGTGAAAAAGTTAACTTAAATTTGAAGACAGGAATCCTTATGAATGTATTCGTATAGCATTATCTGGCCTTTTTTTCCCCAAAGATGTCTAACTTTCAAATCTACAAATAAGTGAAAGAAGAAGAGATTGTATATTCTATAAGCTACTGCAAATAGCACTAGAGCATCATCTAGTGACAGGAAAGCAATATATTGCAGCCTATTTATATAGGGAAACAGAAGTTTCAATTTTTGCCTAGGTTATGAAACCATCATCCAGTTAAAGAGAACTTTGTCTGTTGGTCATATTGCATATTAACCAGTTAATTACATTTTCATACAAAATCCAATGAATTGTTCTTTATAATATCTAAAGCTATCTTTATATTATCTTAGAATAGGAATGATACGCCATGCACATTGCCTCAAACTTTTCAAAAGTTGTCTAATTTTTACTTTGCTCCTTTTTTTTCCTCCTTCTAGTACTTTCTTTCTGTTAAGGAGAGATAAACTCAGAATGAAGGAACGGTGGACATTTTAATTTATGGAAGTCATTTCCCACATATTGATGGACACAAGCTACCCAGACTGTTTTAAAATGGTACTATACACACTGATGCAGAACAGGTTTTCAATTAATCAGGAAAGCGAAATGGAATTTTTAGAAGCAGAGACATATTCTCCTGAATACCTTCAGGATAGTGCAATGCTACAGTTTCATGAAAACCCAGTTTTCTGGTCCCCAATTGAAGGAATTCTTTGATAAGGATGGAAATTCGTCTTATCTAGCAGAACTTTATTTCAGGAAAGCAATAGAAGAAAACAAAATCAAGGATTGGGCCACCTCTAATTTCTTTCTGTATAATCTACAACATAATGTGACTATGTTTTGTGATCATAATAAATTTAAGGAGGCATGCTGGGTCTTTGTGATGCCACCATTAGTGCACATTATGGGAAGAATAACTGTACACAAAGCATGTTTTCAAATTCTATCTTCTGATTTTTAAAGCTAACAGCAGCTGCATCTACCACTCATGATCACAGATCAGGAAAAAATGAACTGTATACTGGCCTTGTCTTGGTTTTCTTGGTGAAAAGCATATTCCTTAAGCTGCTATGTGCCTTCAAAGTTCAGGGTGTGATGTTTTCCTGGAATGACTGCTTTTGAGGTGTCTTTGGAACAGAAGAAAACCCGTGCACTGTTTCATGATCACCCTTATAGAGTTCTGTTATCACCAAATGGTTTGAAAAGACACATGGCACCCCAAGTGTAACAGATAGCTGCATCTCAAGGGGGAACAATTGTTCATTCATCTGGACCAAGTGACATTCTTTATGCAAGAATAACTCCTGATTAAAGAGTGAGTTTTAATGGAAACTAATTAGGCAACCTCTTTAGCCTGGGCATAATGATCAAATGAGCTGTCACATAGTACCTGATACAATGATCTCACTTGGTACAAGATTTTATTCCTTAGCAATTACACTCCCACATTGCACTCCATGTGTTTATTGCCTGAAGCACACATGTCAAATTAAAGAGCAGCTTATGCACCTGATATTTAATTATTGCCTAGCACTACAGACAACTGGGAAATGTCAAAGCGAGCAGTCCTCCATAGGAGCTACTCAAACTAATGTCTTCTTTGGCAAATTGAAAAAAAATAAGAACCCTAGAGATAAAATATGTATGAACAATTAAGTTGTCTCCCAATATCATGGTTACAAAATATCCCTTCCCAAATCTGGAATAATTTACGATTGTGACAAAGACAGAGAGTTCTGTCATGGCAGAGGCCTGGGCAAAAAAATAGCTCTTGTATTTATATCAAAGTGTAATCGAAGCCTAGTTAAAGAGTTTTACAAACTGAAGCCATGTCAGAGTTATTTCTGTCTCGGTTGTATGATTTCAAAATTATGGGATTAAGATTATTCCTCTGGGCACAGAGGAATACCTAAGTACGGCAAGGAAACTTCATGTGCCAGTAAAGATATTTTGGCAAAATCTGGCTAGCAGATTACCTTAAAAACATCCTAGCTAATTTAGAAGGGTTCCCAAATTCCTTCAGTCAATTCACTGCTTTAATTCTAATTGTAATACCAAAGAGAGAGAAAAACAGAGAAAATGCCAAGGCATTTCCAAGAAAATGCATGGTTATTAATAGGAAAGGAAATTTTTAAAGCACTGCTGAGGAAAAGGAGAAAGATGAAAAATATCCAAGCGTGCCAGTTTAGGGATATATTTTTTTAACCCTTCTTTAAAAAAAAAAGGTGTGATCTGTGACACTTGTCCTTTAGTGTTTTGCTCTGTAGTGGAACCTCATCCAATGAAGAATCTGTTGGTTTCCTGGAAGTAAGAAAGTTGTAGGAGTGTGTTGTCTCGGACACATCCTATTCCAAATAACGGAATTTAATTAACCATCATCTTAATTGCTCAGTCTAATACTAAAAAGGCTTAATAAGAGTGCTTTTGTATTTACAAAACTGCACAGCTTGTGAAAGAACCCTCAAAACATTTGGCAGGAATCCCAGTTGAGGTATGACTGCCTAGATCCTCTAATGACTACAACATGTAAACAAGTGTTTTGTTTCAAATGATAATCATTAACTTCCAGTGTCAGACTTATCCCACAAGGTTTTGTTCACTGCTTCACCAGACTGCTTTACAAAGGCATCTGGGGCTAAGGGAGAAAGAGGGAGGGAATACTGCAGAGTGTAAAACACACACACATACATAACACAAACCCTTTGGAGTGCTAGAAAAGGATGTCACTCTTAAACTGAAGCGGCACCAGGTAAAGGGAACAGGTCCTGAGGTAAACTTTCCAAGATGAGGAGTAAGTTTCCTCGAAAATCCCAACCATCTGAGAAAACCGTCTCAGCACAATGTAGACAATTGTGTCATGGGCTCCAGCATTTCTGGGTTACACTTTTTTTTAAATAAGGATTGAAATGCTGAACTGAAGGCAGATCTTATTTTAAGCTATAAAAGGAGAGAATTACCATGCAATCAGTTTTGTTCAAACATGACAACTGCATAGTTGCAGTGTGCTGTTTGAAAGATTTATGTCTCTAAGCTCTAGTTTTTTTATTATTATTATTTATTTTAGTAAATGAAAAGGGGAAAGCAGAGGGTAAGTGAGTGAGGCTGCATAAAAAGTGTGCTGTGTTGCATCCAAGTCAGAAGGAAGATGCCTGAGAGAACAGGCATATTGGCAGAATCATTATTGCTAACTAATGATCGAAAAGCAAAAACTATATTTAGTAATTTGCCTCCTGTAGGTTAATACTTTTGTTATGAAATACTTAAAATTAATCATGACTGTCTGCATTAAACTCAAGGATGAAATTTAGAATATTTCCACCAAATGCTTCAGAATATTTTATAACATCAGATGAATATTTACTTTATTTAGAAGTTAAAAGTGCTTCTTCTGTGTTTTCTCCTCCACATAACTAGATGTTGATTTTTTTTAAAAAAATCTAATTTTGCACTTCTATGTGGAAGATCCTATGTAATAAACTGGAGTTATTTTTCACAATCTAAACCTTTTTTTTCTTCTTGAATTTGGCAACTTTAAGATGTGTGGATTTCAACCCCAGAAAGGTGGGGACAATATGTTTAACTAACAGACCTGGAACTGTATATTTAATTTGATTGAGACTGAAATTCAGAAGACCTTCATTAAGTAATCTGGATTAAGTAGTTTGAGAATCACCCTCTAAGAAAATAAATGTTTTCCACAGTATTATTTTTTTAATACAATATAAATGTTTGCTTCTCCAATATTTATCAGTGTATCAGATTATGGAATGTTTATATAATTTTAGAGGACTTATTCTATCAACACAGGATAATATAAAGTCATCATTATCTACAACAGGAAGGATAGTGGTTTGGATACAGCCATATTTAATTATATAGTAATCAGTAACAAAGTTTTAAAAATGTTAAACTATTCTGAATTAAATCTTGTACCACTAAGATTCTTCCATAGTGTCTTACTTGTAGAAAGGAGATTCTAAGATTAGATACATTAATAATTAGAAATGTGACTGGTCCTATTTAATGGGATTGATATTTTCATGCTTAAATAATAAAATCAGTAATCAATTTAACATATTTACTTTTTAATGAATTGTATCAGAGTTTAGTATCTAGTGTGCAAAAATCTATTTCATGGTTTGGTGAGTTTTGGCTTATACAATTAGTATTTCTGGTACCTAATCCAAGATTATGAATTCCCAAAGAATTCTCTTCAGTGATTTTTCTATTCAATAGAAGAGTTCATTTGTCTTCCTGATGGTATGATTCCTTGGAATTAGAGTGATAGAGGAGGAAGGCAAGAAAAAATGCTGTATCAGGCTTTTTAAAAATATATTGAAATCTAAAAAAAAATCTGTAATTGTCAAAACACCATTTTGATGCAATTTCTGTGCTTCTACATGCACAGGGATATAGTAGATCGTATCCTGTGGCTGCACTGAATGTGATCCCTAAACTTTCCCGCATAGTCCTTGGAGTCCTTAGAGACTCCCAAGTTGCTGCCAAAATCCATTCTTTTACAAAGAAAAGGGATCTTTTTAGCTTGATTCAGGAATAAAAGAGTGGATAAGCGTTCCCCTTTCACATTGTTTGGCTTTTTGGGTAGCTAGTAGAACAGCTAAAGTGGGCGATACACTAAACTGCCAGTTAAGATGAGATTTCAGAGAAGACAAAAATAGTTTATTATGTAGACTAAGATTATTAAAACAGTGATATAAGACAGTGAAAGAACAGGAAGTAGAAATACAATGAATCCTGAAGGCTTTAACTCACAACTAATTCTACAGGCACACACACAACTGGTAGAATATAATAGAACTAAGGATACAAAAAAACCTTGATCAATCCATAATATAAATTTTAATAATGCACCTGGGCATTTATTCACACCTAATTCCTTATTTTCATTGCTATTTCTTTCTGATTCTTTGGGAAGAGGGGCCTGTGCTTATTTGGCAATACCCAGTCTGAGAAGAGATTGGGATGACAAAAGATCAAAGGTAAAACTAAGTTTTGCCATCTGCTTTGAAAGTTTACCAGGAAGAGAATTTCCCCACTCCTGTTTAGCCCATAATCTGTGTTTCCTGGGCTTAATTTATTAACATTTTCATATCTGTACAATTTGCAGAAGGGGTTTCTTTCTATCTGTGCACATACAATAAACTTTTCCTTCTAACTGTGCGACATACAAATCCAGCCTTCTTGATGTAACTTAATCAATAATTAATTATTACTCTGAACAAAAGAAAAGATCAATATTTATATTTATATCAGCTGTCAAATTATTAATTATACTAATTATTAATGTAATGCAGTGAGAGAGAGAGAAAAGTGAAGCCAGCAAGCGAGAGCAAATAATTCAGTATTAGGCATGACTAATTCAAAATACTTTTATTTTGCACTTTAAATGTATGCCCTCACTGATATTCTATAATTTTTTAGAAAGTTTACTTTGTAGGCACTTATATGTGTCTAAGTGATTTTTACCTTATAAAAATATAGTCAAAATCATAAAGGAGACAAAAAAAAGATTACATCACTATTGCTGCTTATGTAAGTATAAATATTTGGAAAATGTAATTCTCAGTACATATAGTCATTTTAACTATAGAATTGGCCTGACCTAACTTGGTGGAGCTGTAGAAGATAAGAGAATTCACACTTTTTAGCCTGATGCATTCCTTGATTATTTGTTTAGTTTTCTGTTCCATTTTGAATTGATCGATTTATTTGGACCACACATGCTAAGTTGCCAACCTGGTAAAGCCTGTATAATAGGTGCCTGTGAGTTCTTAGAAAACCATAGTTTTGTTTAGTGTACTTCAAGTTTAGTGTATCTACAGCTGAGAAAGATCCAAGAGCTAGCAATATTTGACAATTAAATAGGTTTGTGGAAGTAGGGCAGAAACTGCAGACTGAAACATAACATTTACTTTATAATATATCTCATTAACATATGTGGAATACATTTACATAAACACAGTTTCCATTATTTCAATGAGCATGGAATTATACTGCAATTAATAACTATTGGTATTTAGGAAAAAAAGGTTAATTATTTTAAAGAAGAAACAAAATCAATGTCTTTTTTTGTCACTGTGCTTTTTATAAAATAATTCATTTTCTTCCACAATTAAAATGAAAGTTTCTAAAATTATTTCAACTAGTCAATATGCAATCAGAGTTGTTATGACACATTTTAATTCCTTGGTAGTACAATTGTGCACAGAAGATTATTTGGAAAGATAACAAAAAAGTGCATAAACCCTTCTTTCTCTCTTTCTTTTAATCTGAAAACACAGTCTTGTACATACTGAATTGGAAGTAAACTGTAGTGAGTACAGTGGAAATTCATCTCTCCCCAAAAGCAGATCGAATTTCAGTCTAAATATTCCACAAATCTCAACAACACTTTTCATAAATCTAGTTTACCACACTGATGGGTTATTTTAGAGGATTCGTTCTATTACTATAACATACTATGGGGAAGTCCTAACACATTTCAATTTTTATTTTAAAATGTGGCCTGTGTGTTTGTGTATGTATGTGTAAGTACACATTTGATGAGGAAACCAGATTTAAAAGGACACATTTTTTTTGTTTTAAATCTACCTCAGTTAACTGTCTTCTAACTATATTTTTATTCAAAGTGATTTCCAGTAGGCTTTGACTTTTAACACATGCTTATTAAAAAACTTACTGAACAAAAGTCCCTGTAATATTAGCATGATATTAAATGGCCTAATTAATTACGCTACTGTGGCACAACTCAATAAAAGTAATAAAAATAGACAGCCGTATCATAGGGGCATGAAAACATTTTGGGTCAGGCTAGCTAATCATTAAAAAAAAAGCTCATGGTAAAATGAGACAGAGGTGTTCTTTATCATAATCATTAAAAACATATTTTTTAAAAGCAGACAACTGTTTGAACTAGTGTCTCAGTCTATTGCGCTGCAATTTTTTCCTAATGTTTTTCAGTCTTATTTCATTCCCAGTACATAAAATGAAGCCATTGTCTTCATGCTAAATTCTCTGATTGTCTGGCACCCCCCAATGGTAACAATCAGAAATGCAGACAGAAATTGCTGTGTACCCTCCCCCCGCACATACAAGAAAAAACACAGTTTTTACCAGAATTATAGATAATTGTCCTGAATATTTAAAGCATATTGCTGATTTCATTTCTGTCAAACCAAGTAGATTTATTTTTAGCTCAGTTTTTACAGAGTTTCAGCAAGGTGTCGGGGTTCATATAAATTAAAGCACCAATATTTGCCATAGTTATTTTCTTCGCATAAACTACAACCAAACACTCGTGAGCTTTTTCTAATGGCTGGAGGTCAAAGAGATGATTGCAGAGAAATATAGGTGAACATCTTATGCTCGAAAGAAATAATGCTAAGCACAAAGCACTGTGCTCAAATTCGTTATTAGATGTGAACAGGGGCAGGCAGTATTTAAAGCAAATAGGAGAAGAAATTTAAATATCAGAGAGTGGAAGGGAGAGGACATTGCTTGGGGTCACAAAAGTATCTAGCAAAGATGAGAAAACTGTTTGTACCATATTTCTTCACAAAGAAGATTTCCCCTCCGTGAACTTTAGGTGGAATTACTAGAGGGTGCAACCATGTCCAGAATTACTCATATCCTGCCAGTTCATACTAGCCAGACTGAGTGAGGCTGTGTAATTTAACTTATATCTTGTCCTATGTTTAGTATTATCCAATGACATCAAGGAATGAAATGATGGAGAGAGGGAGACAATCTTGCAAATTCAAATTTCTCCTGTCCCGTTCCTGCCCTATTGTTAGAATGTTCCATTATAAATGGTCTACTATTCTTTCCTACCACTCAAAAGGATTTCCTTATCATCTTTATTCCTACCATCACCATTTGAAAGAAGCTCAGATTGGCTTCTTAACAAAGACAAGATATTTTACTTTCAACATTTTATTCTCTTTATTCTACTTAGCCCTCTACTTTTTTCCTTTAAAAAAATATTTTTCTCAGTCCTAAATAAGCACTCACTACCTGCTAAAGTATTTGTTTGCTGACTGTCATTTTATTTCTTTCATATAAATTATTAATTACTACATTAATTATTTGAGCTTGTCTTTCCTGCATTGTCCTTTCTTTCAGTGTTATGCTCTTAGATTTAGATTGCAAAATGTCATTTATTTGTAAGGGTTTTTTTAGCATGAATATGCACTATGAAAATACTTAATGCTGTTCTCAACACTAGTCCTAACTTGTAATATTACTAAAGAGAAAAATTAAGCTATTATTATGACCTATTATTTTAAAAACGGAAAGATAGACAAATTTCAAGAGATGAACAGATGGATTAATGGTGGGACCTTATCCAGACAGTGAAGGCCATTGCTATAAGTGGATGATTATTTAAAATAATAGCTCTATTAATTCAAATAATTTCTCATTTAAGTATTCCATTTCCATTTCCAATCACTGGAAAAATATTTTAATTCTGCACATCTCCAAATGTCTTCTGAAAATCTTTTTATTGACCCTGTATCTTTTTTTCAGAAGAACTGGTTAATTAAAATAATCTTTTATACTGATACTTTATACTTATTTTAAAAATCACTGCACATTTTAACATTTTCTACCCTGCAATTCCATTTAATTAGTTTTTTAAACTGTGCTGAGAATCCCAAGCCAATATATTTCAACTTTCATTTTTCCATTTCATTTTTTTTAAAACAAGAGAACAGTTTTCCCTTGTAGACTGAAATGTATTTTTTTTTTAAAAAAAGTTTAATATTCATTGATTGTGGATGTCTGCAGAGAAAGCACTGGGGTGGGAACTAATGGCAACATGTATGCAATTACAGGTTGGTGTGCTTATTGTCACTACAAATTCTGTTTGTTACAAATTCTGCTCTCGCTAATATTTGTATATGTCCTTTATTTACCTTGGATATTTATTTATTGTTATTATTTTTATTCTTTGTTTCAGTTTATAATGTAAGTCAGGCAAAACCTAAAATAAAGAATGGGAACCCTTCAGTTAAGTTAGACAAAGAATACACTGTTCCCTTTCATTTTTTACAATACATGGAAACTAATTCTTGTAGAGAAAACTGGAACTAAAAAGTACAGTAGTCCAAATTCTCGTTCACCCATTTTTTTTATTTCTTGTCTTTGTCCCAAAGATGCTTTTTCAAGAGGCAGCTGGACTTTCTTTGTTTTCCCTTGAAAATGTTTTGCTTCTCATCCAAGAAGTTTCTTCAGTTCTGAAGGAAAAACATCTTCAAGGAAAAACAAAGAAAGTCCAGTTGCCTCTTGAAAAAAACACCTTTTTTCATGACGTGGATGACCAAGAATCTCCATAGACATTTCTTGGCTTTGTTCATACAACGCAGGAAGCCAAATTCAGCGTTAACCAATTTTTTTAAGTAAACCATAATGGCTTAGATCAATCTCAAGTTTTACAAGAAATTGGACTTTACACTTCCAATGGGGATTAATCTGAAAGATCCTGTAAAATGCCACGATATCTCCCATGTGATCTGATATCCATATGATGCTAACGAGAAAGTCCATATAGGAATCAGATGTGGATTTGGAACAGGTCACAACTAATGCACAGATTCCTATGCACAAATTCCTACTTCTACTTTGCCATACCAGCAAACTCAAGGTTGTATATAGCAAACACCTCAGTATACCCTCCCGATTGTATAGAACTGGATGTAAGGGAAGAAATTAAAATTGAATCCAGTCATTCAGTCCCTTCTGAGCCTCCTATTCCTGCATCCATCATTCTTAGGCTGGCCTACCGCTAATATTGACAACAAATTCCGCTTTTGCAAGATAAGGCCTTTATGGTGAAAAACTACTGCGGGAGTTTATATCACTTCTTATGAATCTCAAAGAGGTTTGCAACAACCCTTAATAAAAATGCAATCATAAAATAAACAAATATAGGCAATTAACTCTTTGTTTTAAAAAAATCATTAAAAATTATTCACTCAGCCTTAAAGGAAGAGGCAATTGTCAACAAGCATGAAACTGGTCTGATAATAGCTGCTCTTAATTTCAGAGAGGAGATTTTGCAGTATGCTGAGGGCCACCCCAAAAAGACACCTCTTGTGAATAATTGCAAGATGGTTTTTGCCACCTCAGCTCATGCACCCAGACATTCCCTGATGATCTTAGAAATGGATGAGGTCTGTAATGGTAAAGAGAATCTGTCAGATTCCCTTGTTCCAAGTTGTTTAGCATTAATGGAATTGAGACAGGTCCCATCCTTATTAGAGGTTTTATTTGAGGCATTAGATTATTTTATACTGCTACATATATATATCTTATAGGATCGTTTTGGTGGAGCGGCCACCATACACATTTGCAAATAAATAAATACAGCATGTAATTGGCTTCATATATTGTGCTAGGCCAAAGCTAAAGTCAAGCAAACCATATTACGTTTAATGTGATAGATGAACCAGTCCACTGAGTATAGTAGCAAATGGCAATTTGCATTTGTGAATCAGCTATCACAGATTTATCACCTTCGATAGACCAGAACAAAGATAATGCTTTTGAAAAAGATATTTGGCTTTGCACATTTGACTTGGGTAGATGTTCGCCATGACATATATCCTTGGAATCAAAAATAGCTTTGCAGTGATTTCCTCCTCCTCACTATATTTGCAATGCAAACAGTATAATGTGAATTCACCTACTCCAGATTTCTCCTTGCCTGCTCTGATTCATTGGTTGTTAGGTAGAGGTGGAAGGGAGTTTGCCCTGAACATAGAATGTAAAATAGGTGATGCAATAGAGACATAACAATGGAGAAAGAAAAGAAGGGCATATAGAGGCTGCTCTTTTGACACCAGTAGTACGCTCTCTGTAATTTTTAGTTCCATCAAGGGTGATCTGACTGAGTGAGGGGTATGCATTTTGAAGGCTGAACACTTATTATTAGAATAAAGCATTATTTAGGCACCTTGCAGAATGGTAGGGAGATGGCACTCTGATGGCATTTTGACAGAAAAACAAGAATGCAGAAAATGTAAACATGCAATTGCCTTCAAATGTCAACACTTGGGGGAGTAGGAAGAAGGCATAGTGCATAGAGGAAGAATGCAGAAAAAAAAGCATGCAGGATCTGAAGTAGGACTGGGAATAAATTCTATTCCATCTCTACTATCCACTCTGAGACTGTCCATGGCCTGATTCAGTTGCTGTTTCAGAATTCCAATCAATATTTGTTGTTCAGTTGCTAAATTTTATCAGGCTTTTTGTGATTCAATGGACACCACCACCATCACCACCACTGGTCCTCCAATGTCTCCCTGAGTCTGCCCAAACTCATGCCCACTGTGCTGATAACACTATCTAAACATCTCACCCTCTGCTGCCCCCTTCTCCTTTTGCCTTCAATCTTTCCCAAAATCAGGGTCTATTCCAGTGAGTTCTCTCTTCTCATTTGGTGTCCAAAACACTTGAGCTTCAGTTTCAGTATCTGTCCTTCCAAAGAAAAGGCAGGGTTGATTTCCTTTAGGTTTGACTGATTTTATTTCTTTGTAGTCCAAGGGACTCTTAAGACTCTTCTCCAACACTGCAATTCAAAAGCAGTCAAGATTTAGTTCCTAGCTATGTTCATCTAATTTTCTGGAAAGTTTCATCCTAATTCATGTCTATGTCAGGGATGTCTGGGAGCAGCTGTGATCAATACAGATATTTTCTCTATATGCTTTTCCCCTAGATTTAGGTCACAAGCAGTTGGAAAGTAATGTTTAATTGTCATCGTGAAAAATTCAGAGTGAAGGACAATATTTGGAGCTGTTTCTATCCATGGCAATTAAATCACAGGAAAATTTGGTAATGTGCTCCAAGCTCTAACCTTTGAATAGACTGAGCATCCTGAACCTTTATGAAAACTGACAAAGTGTTTCTTTGCATCCATCAGACTTGCTGTCTGTCAATTTTCCCAGAGAAATGTTTTGTTGTTTAATAGGCGGATATTTTGCTATTCTGTTGTCATAGCTAAGGCAAATGAATCAATTATGGAGGATGGACTGTTTAGAAAGCTTATTGTAATCCATTTTGAATCAAGTAGATTAGAAGTTCATGGCTACAAACAAGCTAGTGCAAGATTGTGCCCAAATTATAGTACCTAGCAAATGTGGCAAATCACTTTTAGAGAGATGACCAAAGCCCAGGATAGAAATCAAGAGTGAATTGACAATTCCAGGGAGACATTGGGAAAAGACAGCTGCCAACTTCACTATGCCACCTTTTTCTGTACCTGCTTACATCTTCTAATATCATTTATAATACAATGTATTTAATTTACTAACACAAGGAAGATTAGAAAGTGTATGCTTCACGGTACATGAACTTTATTTGTTAGATAGTCCTGAAATGTTATTGTCATCATGATCATCATCCCCATCATTCCCCAATAAAGATTCTGGGATCTTGTATACAAAGCGTATCAGTGAGTCGCAGTCCTACTTTGGAGGATCCTCTCAACTTGAATGTCCTTGATTCTGTTTACTGCACCACAGTGGTGCAATGGTTAGAATGCAGTACTGCAGGCTACTTCTGCCTGCAATTTGGCAGTTTGAATCTCACCAGGCTCAAGATTGACTCAGTCTTCCATCCTTCTGAGGTCAATAAAATGAGAACACAGATTGATATATATGCTGACTCTGTAAACCACTTAGAGAGGGCTGTAAAGCACTGTGAAGTGATATATAAGTCTAAATGCTATGCCAGTGTTGGCAATCCTTTTTGGCACCGAGTGCACATGAGCAGGGGACCGCCGGAGACTGGAAGATCAGCTCTCTGGCATGCATGCATGGGAGTGCCGGAAACTGGAAGAGCAGCTCCTGGGTGTGCGTGCATGTGCTGGGAAGCTGAGTTTCCAGTTTCTGGCATGTGCATGCACACTGGCCACCTGGTCTTTGTGCGCACATGCGCATTCCAGAAACCAGAAGCTCAGCTTCCCGGCACGCACTTGTGTGCTG
Source organism: Naja naja (assembly GCA_009733165.1). Taxonomy (NCBI): domain Eukaryota; kingdom Metazoa; phylum Chordata; class Lepidosauria; order Squamata; family Elapidae; genus Naja; species Naja naja. The sequence goes on from CM019148.1 coordinate 268,241,469, forward strand.
GAAAGCTGCTCTTCCAGTTTCCAGTGCTCCCGTGCACGTAAAGACCAGCTGGCCAGCATGCATGTGCACGCTGGAATCCAGAAGAACAACTGGCGATGGCTGGTGTACTCAGAAATATGGCTCTGCGTGCCACTTCAAACACATGAGCCATAGGTTTGCCGTCACGGTGCTATGCTATTTAGGTCAATAGCTACTTGGCTATTGACCTAAACCTGGCATCCATTTCTTTATAACATGCATGCTTATACTAAACTCATGGAATCGTCAGGGTAATTCTGGATACATATTTTGAGACATCCAAAAGAACACTGTGATAACCATGAAGAGGAGAATCCCACTTCTATTTTAATGAAGCCCTATTAGTTTGTTCTCAGATGCAATCAACTCTTATCATGTTACATGCTGATGTTGCAAGCAAAAAAATTAGCTTTAATTATAATACCCTCAGGATCCCTAAGCATGGATCTGGTTTCTCTTGCATGAGCTAGAGGACAAACAAATACAAAGTGCATACATTAAAGTATGCAATGAGTAAGAAATTAATACACTATATATTCTGTATGCAAATTTTCAGATTGTAGCTAATTATAGTGTTGGAAAGCAGAACTCCAATACTCTGCTATGATGCCCTTTCCTCTGGGAATATGAAGTAAAAAAGGCTTTTCTTTGTTAACAGAAAAAATATGAATTAATACATATTGCATAAAATAAGTTTCACATTCTTTGTGTTGAATTTTTTTCCCTTGGAATGAATGTGTATGTTTGTGTGTATGCATGTGTGTGTGTATATATGTATATATCAGTTCCCATAAGTATGATTAAAATTAGATTACAGCACTCTCGCTGAAAAGCAACTCCAAAGATGTCACCAGCATAAAAAGAACAAAGGGTATCAGATGTTTTCACTGTATTTCCCCTTCCCCCAACAAGTTTTATGGTAACAAACTGTTAATAAATTCAGTGTGTTTTGTTATAACTTTCATGGCATTCAAAAATGATCATAGTTCAGTAGACAGCTGCATAGAAACAAAGCTTTGACAATATCTCGTTGAGCCTATTTTTACTGCTAATAACAGCAACTGTATTGTTGGGCTACTGTATATCTGTATGTATTTCATGGCTGAGATCCAACCAGCCCCATTTGCAAATGGAAAACATTTCCATGTATATCAAGCAGAGATAAAAGATGCCAATTCTGTTTTCCAGCTGCATCTTCTCACCCTATGTTGAATGCTGCTCTTGAATGTCCTAACCTTCCACAGCGGTGTGTGTGGGGGGATATCTGAGAGTCTATAGGGAGAAGGAAGAACCAAGAACATCATAAGAAAAGGATTCCAACTCACATTTTCAGACTGCAATGCTCTTTAGCTCAGCTTTCCCTAAACCTGATGCTTTCTAGTTTTGGTCAGTTTCAGCATCCACAATTCCCAGATAACCTGGCCCAGAATAACAGAGTTGAAAGAGAACTTGGAGGTCTTTTAGTCCAACCTCCTGCTCAAGCAAGAAACCCTATACCATTTCAGATAAATAGTTGTCCAATCTTTTCTTAAAAACCTCCAGTGTCAGAACCCTCACAACTTCTGGAGACAAGCTGTTCCACTGATTAATTAGTTCCAGTTTATGGAAGGGAAAAAAATCTGTATTAGGGAAGAATCTCCAAAATGGAGGGCATTTGTTTAGGATTGCCCTGTAGTTTACCTTATGTTTTCACCTCTTTCAACCTACAATATTAGTCATATAGATTAAGATTATTGAAGATAATCAATAATCTAACACTGTGAAATTACTTGAAATGAAAACAGCTATAATCTAAATAAATGATTTTTTCATACAGTAAGTGAGGAAATTAAATGATATTGAGAAAATGCTTAAGATCTCTCCATGTTTTTTTAAAATATTTCCATGAAAAGAAAGTTTTAATTTCATGTTCTACATAGAAAGTTGTCAGTATTCCCAGTGCAATTGGATAGGAATGTGCACAAATACTATTTTCAATTTGCTACTTCATTTATTATCATTATTAAAACTTTAATTAAATCCTATTTATTTCCTTATTTACTGTTCAACTTGGTTAATCACATTTTTATGTCCCTTCCTTATTTAATACCCCTATTACAATACCTTGTCACATCTGATTATGGTAGCTATTCCTTGTCTCTAAGATTTTTTTACCCCAAGTGTCTTGATTTTTCTGTACTTGCAGGGCACTCTGGAACAAAATAATATTATCCCTATTGGTATCCATCATTTTGTCTTTTTTGAATGCTCCTATATAATTTTGGATACTCTGAAGAAGAAAAATAATATGGCAGCAACTAGTAACACAAAAATCCACAATGTCTGTTTTTGAATGAACTGATTAAAATCTGCTTGGATTTGGATTTGACAAATATTATTTTATGTTTTTTTTAAATGAAACTATATGGAATTCCAAATATGAGGACTAAATTAATTTTTTACTTCATATGAAATTTTCATTTAGTTTCCATCTATAGCTTGTTTTAGAGAAAACTAAGTAGAGGAGAGAAATGTGTTGCATATTTAATGTTTTGTAGTACTTTTAACCTGCTTTCTTTCAGCATAATGTGTTTTCTTTTCTACTATTGTCCTAATATTTTTATGTTAAGCAATTCCAATGCAAGTTGTAGCATGAAGGTACAAAATTAAGTACCAGGAGTATGTAAGTAAGGTGGAGGAGGAGGGCTCTCTCTTTGCTATGGGATATATTTAATAAATAAAATAGAAAAGCTTCCAAGCGACTTTCTGTTTTCAGATTTACCAATATGGAGATAACAAACAACTATTCATTCTTTTAAATTCTTTTAGTTAGAAAGGGGTGTGTGTGTATATGAATAAATAAAACATACAAATCTATGACTAGGGCTTCATAAACATAAGACAAAAGAATTCTGGAAGTTCAGCTTTAGTTTCAACTCTTTATCTATACAGTCACAGATTTTTCATGTTTGCTATCCATAGTTTTTGGTGCCAGAGTGACACCATCAGATAAGCGTGATACAAAACAGGCCTTTTCTGTTGAAGAAGACCCATGGTGGAGGGAGAGGTGTGGTTGCAGAAATGCCTCTCCCCCCATAATGGATTTGCTATCTCCAAACTTAAGATGAATTCTGCTAGTTTAATCTTTATCACTTTTACAGTGATTAAAGAACCAGCTGTGCACCAAAGTTATTTTTTTCCTTATTATAAGCAGATTGCCTTCCAATAATGGACAACTTGTCTTATTTGTTTCTTACCTGCCACCCAACCCTGGCAAACCCCAAAAACTTTAACCTTAGACTGTCTACTGTTGACCTCACCCCTTTCCTAAGAGGTCTGTAGGGGCGTGCATAAGCGCACCAAAGTGCCTACTGTCCCTGTCCTATTGTTTCTTTTATTTTCTTATATGTATCCATGTATTTATAATTATGTTTATACTATATGTTTACCTATTATCTTGTAAGCAATTGACTAATCAAATAAATAAAATAAAATCTTGTTAGTTTTGCCTCTTTGACTATACCAACGGTAGATTTCTGTTCTCTGAATCCCTAAACGACTAAAAACTATGGTTGGCTGTAGCAATTAAATGCTCTTTGGTTCTAAGTCTTAGCAGCCTGAAAAGTGAAAACAAGAATGAAAACAAGAGTTTGTTGTGGAGAGAATAAATAATAGGTAGAGAAATCCGGAAACAGAGAAGACTGTAGTAAAAGAGAAAAGATAGAAAAAGAAATGAGACAAAGAAAGTAAAAAAAAAGGAATAGATGATAAGGAGAATAAAAAACACAGATCCTTCTGTGTTGGCTGGAGAAGCATGTTCTCAAATCATCTCTATAGCAAAGGACACAGCAAAGGATTTGGCATTAAAAATTATAGGAATAAAGGGATCTTCTCCTTTGAGGTGTGAGAGAAGAATATTCTCCCTTAAGAACTCTAAATATAGCCATTCATACTTTCTGGAAATAAAATAAAAGGAAAGGAAAGAAGTCCATAAAATAAGAGGAAAAAAGCTTGTATTGTTTGTCAAGGAAAACGTCCTCTCAAGGTTTACTGGATATATTTTGAAGTGCCCTTCTCTCAAGAATCCATGGGAAGAGAGATGCTTTGTATGTAAATACAGATATGCATATGCAGGGAAAGAACTATTTTATCATTCTGTATATTTTCTTCCTTACATTAGGAATTGCTAGTAGTATTCTCTATGTAAGTAGTGTACAAAAAGTTTACTTCACTGACACTGAGTCATATATATCATTTAATGAAGTCCAATTACTTTTCTAAAAAAAAATCAAACACCTATTATAAATAATGTTAAGGTTTAAAAGAATGGCAATTCCAGTAGGAATTGCTTCATTGGAACGTACTAATTACTTTTTTAAAAAATTGGCCTTAATTGAGAATTACATTTTTTTAAGAAAGCTTGAACAGGATGTGGAAATGTGATATCTTATGAGCCTCGCTATTGTTTAGGATCACTTATTATTGTCCCACAAACAATGAAGTGTTGCATTTGAGTTGATTATTATACTTCTTAACTGTCACCAGACATTTTTTAAATGTAGAAGTGCTCAACAGCTAATCAAATATGGCTACAGACAGCAATATCAAGTCAGCCTCAACCTATAGTGCCATTGCCCAGAGGCAATGGCCAGACATCCTGGATTTGAAAATGGATATAAGAAATAATCAGGAACATAATGCTCATGGCATTCAATTCCATTTAGCCTGAGGCTTCTAAAAATATAGGGGAGATTCGAGCTGATTATGGAACATAGTATGAAGATATGGATTGCCAAAGAGAGTAAAGTTTTGACATGTGAATTACATTTTAAATAAACAAGACTGATTTATTGTTCTTTTCACCTGGGGCCAACAGACTCTTGTACGAATTGTTACTTTGGGGGAGAAGTATTTTTACACATTATAAATCCATCTCCCTCTATCTGCATCTCCATGTAGACACAACTATTGGCAGTCTCTGTTAATGTGGTTTAATTAGGATGGAATTACAGTAATAGCATGTAAATAACTTCCTCTCAGCAGCAGCAGTTAATTGAAGAGATTCCCATATTCCTTAAATCAATGCAGTTGGGAGCAAAATATCTTCAGGGGGAGCAAAAAAGTCAAGATGGCAACTGCAACACTGCTCTTATTTTTATGAGGGTCACATATGCAACAAGGTTTGGGTGGCATGACCACATCCTGTCTATTTCTAGAATTATCAATATGTTCTACAGAATAATCTGTTTATTAGGTTAATTGCTATTACCATGGGTAGCAAGAGAGGTACATTTGTCTAGATTTGGACAACAGCACATATGAAAGCTAAATTCCTTTTTATGCCTTCCCTTTAACTAGAATTTAATAAACAGTCATGCAAAGTCCAACTGTCATTTTTTTGCTTGTTGCCAAAGCAAAATCAAAACTAGTCTATTCTTTTAGGTTGTTCTTTAGTTTTGTTTTGTAGTAGTTGAAATATTTTTTAAAAAATTTGGGAAGACTTTTAAATCCTAAATAGAATACACATCTGAAATAAATAAATGAGAGAACTGATAATAATTGCTAGGGATTTGGATTTCCCATTTGTGAGAAGTCAAGCTAGTCTTAAAGATCTATACTGATTGGGAATAAATCCAGCCAAAAATGAAGACTAAAACACCACTATTTTGAAGATCAATGGCATGAAAAGAACTATTTCTGATAAAATGGTTTAATGATCAAAGTTGCAGGAGGAGTGTGTGGTTTTCACTTTATGGATACTTGGCTACATTTGGAGCAGACCACTGTGGGTTCCATTTTTAGATATGCATCTACTCTACACAAATGAACATCTGATCCTGTTTTATTTTTTACTAGGATTGAATATTACACAGCACAATATTAGCCCCTATATGCCACAGACAGAAACAGCAGGAATTTAATGACAGAATGCCAAACAATCCATCCAGAATAGTACATTGCAAATACTGCTAGCATCCAAACATATCTGTTTTACTGATTAAAATAACCAATGCCTTGACTTTCCATCTTAAAACACATACGTATCACATAAAGAAAAACAATTCATAATTACTTGTGCTATAATCCTATGCCTAATTGTATGGAATATGTCAAACTTCAAGAACAAATTTCTTAGGATTGCATTGCAAAATAATATTAAAAATCCTAACAACTATTAAAAGCAATGTTATTAAAGCAAAATTAAATAATTTGACTAATAATCATATCAGTCGTCTGGTATGATGTCTTCATCTATCTATCTATCTAAGAACCTTGGTGGTGCAGTGGTTAGTCAGTGGTGGGATTCAAAAAATTTTACTACTGGTTCTGTGGGTGTGGCTTGGTGGGCGTGGCAGGGGAAGGATACTGTAAAATCTCTATCTATTATCATCTATATTTATTTATCTATCATCTTCATCTGTACAGAGTTAGACAAACTAGAAGAATGTAAATAAATTATTTGGAATACAGAAAGTTTAATAAAATGAACCCAGAGAATTGGCAAAGAAAGAAAAAGCCCTGTCAGGTAAAGATATTGTTCTCATGGAAAAATATAAGTCTAGGCATATCAAAGTTGGATCTAAATAGTATCAAAAAAACCCCTTTAATCAAAATACAATAATGTGTCAGGGTTGGATCCAGGGTTGTGTGCCTTCCTTATGACTTCTGCTACCTTTTTTCAAGCTTAGAAAGTAACAATTACATTGTGTGATAGTTTAATTAATTGAAGAGAAGTTTCTGCAATGTATTCCTTTTAATTTAATGTTCAAGTCTAGCATCAGAGTGGAACAAGGGAAGGATTGTCGAGTAAATTTTCAAACTTTTAGCATGGAGTGATTGCTGTCTTCCATAATGGATCACAGGCAATGCACAGAATATGTTTGCCATGCGAAATTTACTCTAAGATGGTGAAATCCTAAATTTCAATCATTCTATCACTAAATCTAAAAGTTACTTAGGTGATATGGGTAATGTAGAAATTTATTAAACAAGAGGTAAATAAACTCCTAGGGCAGAGGTGGTATTCAGCAGGTTCTGACCAGTTCTGGAGAACCAGTAGTGGAAATTTTGAGTAGTTTGGAGAATCGACAAATACCTCCTCTGACTGGAGATTTTGCAGTATTCTTTCCCTGCCATGCCCACCAAGCCACTCCCTTAGAACAGGTAGTAAAAAAATTTGAATCCCACCACCTAGGGGGAGGAGGACACTGGAAGAATATTTAGCTAACTCTTCTCTTGAAAATACTTGATGTCTGATGTCATAGTTGAAGTTATAACTAAAGCAAAAAGCCATCAAATCCTGATGTTGAGGTAGTTAGATTTTGTTCCATCAAAATATAGGTGTTTCATTTTGAAATTGTAATCTGGTTTTATATTTAGTTCCATTCTAAGAGATACTTGTTCATTATTTTATGAATGACATCAATATATAAAAACATCTGAAGAATAATTTAGATTTTTTTGCTTTTGTGGTGGTGTTTCATCTTTTTTTGGCAATTAATGTCAAGTTTTGGACTATTGTGTGGACATAGATGTTGTGGTTTATGTTGTGGTGTGGGTGTTCATAGCTTGTTGATCCTGACTCACAGCAAATCATTATGCTCAACATACTCAGTTCCATACAACTCAATGATCCTGCAAGTACTGTATGGAATACTATATACTTTGGAAGATATCATAGAATAAAATAATTACATTTTAGGTAGTAATCAGAGTCTTTTTTAAATGGCAACGAGACAGAATTTTTTATTGATATAGTACATTCTACAAATTAGGAAAAATACACTTTGTGAATGGCTAGAATCTTTGAAAGGTATACACCATGAATACATAAAATTATACCTTTGCTTCAAGTTCTTCTTGCATCTTTTGATGGATATGAAGCGCTAGATGAAAGAAAATATGGAAATGAATAAACTGAAATAAAATAAGAAAAGGGGTATTTTAGCTTTCTTTTTAACTGGGCAGCTAGATGAATTATATAATCTCTTTTTTCCTAAAATCCACTATGAAGATGCAAGTTGGGTTTGGACCCATTTTCTCATGTGACTTCCCCAATAAAAAACAACTCTAGAGCTTCCATTATGAGAAGAAAGATGGGGAACATCAAACTCTAAGCCTCTGGAGTGCTGCAGGGCTCAACTTTCTCCCTACTCCTATTTAACATCCATATGAATGCAGTGGGTTCAGCAGTGAAGTTTATCAGTATGCTGATGATTCATTTGTACATCTCTGGCTATCCAAGTGATGCTGTCAAAGTGCTTTCCCAGTTTCTGGAGGCTGTACAAGTCTGGATGAGAAGGTATTGGCTTCAACTCAACCATGACAAAACTGAATATCTCTGGGTTTTAAGGATACCTTTCATATGGAACAGCTTCTCCCCAGGGACAGGGACAACCCCAATTGTATTAGCCTTTCAGAAGGCTGTGAAAACCTGGTTATTTTCCCTGCCATTGGGGCTGGGCTGTTGGGAGCTCTGTGTGGATGTACAGCATAGGTGTTTTGTGTTCTTAATGAGAGGGTCTCAATGTTTTTATTGCTATTGATAGGTTTGCCACTCTGGGTTTTTTTTAAATAGAGAGGTAGTCTTACAAATCTGCTGTAATAAGGCTAACTTATAAGGAAAAATATGTCACCTGTTTTTAGACACATGCCAATCAGAATTTCTGTGCCTTCGAAATTTGTTCAGGAAAGATATTGCAACAAGTGTCACTTTCACAAAACCAATGACAACTGCTGAAAACTTCTCATCTGGGATGTTCTAGAATATGGGTCTTTCTGCCATCTGATCATACTGTATCAGCTCCAGAATTTCAGCCCATTGTTATCAGATGGAAGATCCTAAACAAAGGCCTTCTTAGAAGGTTCCATAATGGTGGAATGGTGGGAAACAAAAGGAACTTTTTCACTGATTTCCCTTTTCTGTAGTGTCCCAGGGATGTGTTTGACCTCAGAGGGATGGCCACACGGAGCAGCTCAATGTCACTAATCTCGGGGATACCTATGGTGGCCCAAGCACTCAGCCAGCAAAAATGGGCTCCTGAGCTCTGTTTTCGGCTGCAATGGCCTCCTGCAACTCTCTGCCAGTAAAAAAATAGAGCTTGGGAGAGCTGTGTGTGATCCTCCTGAGCTCCATTTTCTCTGGCAGAGGAACCACGGGCTGGTCCTTCATTGATTCCAGGGCAGCACCACGGGCCAGATCTAAGCACCTCATCGGCTGGATCTGGCCCCTGGGCCTTCAGTTTAACACCCTGCTTTATAAGGAGGAGAAATCTACAAAGTTTATTTTCTTTTGTTCTCTGCTGATGGGAAATCCTCACTGGACCATACCCCTCATCCACTCTTGGCAACTTCTGCGCAGATTCCATATTGAAGGTAGCTTTCATTTGTTTCCTGAAAAATCTCATAATCTGACCGGTAAGTTGGGTAGGTTACTCAAGACAGTAGCATGGGTTGGTGCTCCCCAGAAGCCTTTAGACTCCAACTTACTCCTTCTCAGTCAGCATAGCCTGGTTGAGGATGAGCATCTGATTGAGGGTGGTTGCTTTTATGGTTGTCATAATGTTTCTCACATTCACAATGACTGCTTAAAAATATCAGCATTCCAAAGGAAACACCCATGACTACATCATAGTCTTTCTTACCAAGTATTTCATATGTAAACCTTAATTTGCTTGGCATCCTGTTTGGGGCTTTCACTTTGTTTCTTTGTGGTTCCTTTCTTAACTATCATTTTCAATTTTCTGTCCCCAATGCTGGTTTAACTGGAGTTTCCCCTTCTTTTCTGGCTTTTCTTTGTGGAAAATATTTAGTGCTGCTATGCAGAAAATCAAAGAGAATTGCTCCCACTGTAACTAAACTGGTATTGTAGATGAATGTGGCTATTATATTTAGACACCACAGTATGCAGCTGCCTCCTGAATCCACTTCATTAGAACATTCTGTTCTTTTTTAGTTTCCACAGAGCAGATTCTGGGTTTGGAAAGATATCATAATCCAGTGCAGCAATACCTTATTATTTAGTCAAAGGAACAGGGATGCAAGAGGGAGACGCAAACAGGACAGCCAAGATGTATTGTTCTAATCAACTGACAAGGTCAATTATAATCTTAACGATAATTAATAGGAGTATTTTACAAATGATAGACAGTTTTCCCTACTTTCCATTCAGTCCATATAGTTTCCATTTTATTTAGCTCTATAGATTTCTTTCTTAATAGTGAACGTGGTTATTTAAATGTTTACTGTTATTTATTTTAAAATGATCATAGTCATTTATATCAAGAATTTTAAAAGCAGATGAATTATTGATTTGATTATTCGTCAGGAGAATCCTACCTACTTTTTCCATAGTAAATACATGTCTATGGAGATTCTCAGTCATCCAGGTCATGGCTGTCCCAAAGGTGCTTTTTCAAGAGGCAACTGGACTTTCCAGTTTTCTTTGAAGACATTTTGCTTCTCACTCAAGAAGGTTCTTCAGCTCTGACTGGATGGTGGGGAATGGAAGAATTAGTAAGTAAGTAAAAAACCTGAAATATTCAAAACTATTGAGTTTATGCTGGTGCAACATTTGTGAGGAAATAATATCTCTCCCTTAATCTAGTCTGAACAAAAAAGGTTGCCAGTTTCCCCTTTCTTCTTTTAAATAATGAGAGTATGGAGTCCAGCTATGAGAATGATAAAAGGCTATTTCATGTTGAAGATGGACATGGCTCTTAGACATCCAGCCATTTATGAGACCGTTTGTCCCTCCCCCACTCCACATTCCTTGTATGAGAAAACAAGGGATCTTTCCTCAAACCAGAGGGTTATCCAAGATAAGACTTTGCAATCCAAATTTCAACTGATGCTTCATACTTGAAGGAAGATATTGTGTACATATGCACAAATATTATACTAAATGTTTATTCAGAGATCAACTAATGCAATTATAATCTTGGAAATCCTGATGTGCTGCCAAAAAACAATTTTGAGCAGCAGAGGCTCCATCCCTTCTACACATAGCCAATTGTATGAAGGATTCATCACAGAGCTCATTTCAGTAGATGTTACATCTTGGCAAAAATAGATCTTCTGCTATGTCAAGTAGACCAGTGGTTCTTAACCTTTTTGAAAGAATCGCCCCCTTGAACCATTGAGGAAGTTGTCATCGCCCCCCTTCCCCAACATAACCGCCCCTGCCACCTCTTAGCACCCCCAAGGGGGCCAGCAGAGGGGCGCTAAGAGGCAGCAGGGGGGGATTCGAGGCACCTGCCCTGCAGGTTCACTCACTGACTGTAGTAATGCTCCGGAGCTGGCGCCTTCAATGTGGAAGCGGTGGCGCGTTATGTGCCACCGCGGCCGCATTCGATGCGCCGCCCCCTGTCACCTCTTAGCATCCCCAAGGCCAAGGGGGCCATCAGAGGGGCACTAAGAGGCAGCAGGGGAGCGTTCGAAGCACCTGCCGGCCCTGCAGTTTCACCCATTTTGGCGCCAGCTCCAGAGTGGTGCTACAGTCAATGGGTGAGCCTGCAGGGCCGGCGCTTTGAACGCCCCCCCTACCACCTCTTAGCATCCCCAAGGGGCCAGCAGAGGGGCGCTAAGAGGCGGCAGGGAGGTGGCACATCGAACGTGGCTGTGGCAGCACATAATGTGCCACTGCTTCCGCATTGGAGGCGCCGGCTCCGGAGCAGTGCTAGTCAATGGGTGAACCTGCAGGGCCGGCCAACACCTTGAACACTCCCCTGTCACCTCTTAGCACCCCTCTGCCGGCCCCCTTGGGGACACTAAGAGGCAGCAGGGGGTGTTTGAGGTGTTGGCCGGCCCTGCAGGTTCACCCATTGACTAGCACTGCTCCGGAGCCGGCGCCTCCAATGCAGAAGCAGTGGCACGTTATGTGCTGCCACAGCTACGTTCAATGTGCCGCCTCCCTGCCGCCTCTTAGTGCCCCTCTGGATGGACGGACAGACGGATGGACAGACAGAAAGAATGCGAGACCAACCGCACTTTGGGAAAGCGGTGGTGGCGGCTTTTCCCAACATGCTGCTACATTCGAGGCGCTGGTTCAGGTGTGGTACAACAGTCAATGGGGTGACCCTGCAGGGCCAACGCCTCGAACACCCCCCTGTCACCTCTTAGCGCCCCTCTGCCGGCCCCCTTGGGGATGCTAAGAGGCGGCAGGAGGGCATTCGAGGCGCCGGCCCTGCAGGATCACCCCATTGACTGTTGTACCACACCTGAACCAGCACCTCGAATGTAGCAGCATGTTGGGAAAAGCCGCCACCACTGCTTTCCCAAAGTGCTGCCGGTCTCGCATTCTTTCTGTCTGTCCATCCGTCTGTCCGTCCATCCATCCATCCAAAAGGTCTGTCTGTTTGCCTGCCTTCCTTCCTGCCTATCTACCTACCTGTCTGTCTTTTTGTCTACCTACCTACCTAACTATCTACCAATATAGATATATATATATATATATCTCTTTCTCTCTCTCTCTCTCTCTCTCTCTCTCTCAATATATATCGCCCCCATATCGCCCCTTTTAGTTCCATCGCCCCCCCCTGGAAAACAAAATCGGCACTTGGGGGGCAATATCGCCCAGGTTAAGAACCACTGAAGTGGACCACCAAACATAGACAAAGTACCTGCTACATCAGATCAAGAAGGCTGATCCAAGGACTAGTTACTCTTAAGAAGCCTATAATTAAGGGATGAGGGCAATAATGAGGAGAAATAAACCAGATTAAAAAGGAGGACTGGATATTGTAAGAAATCAACAAGAATATCAGTATGTATGTACAGTTTGTTCCTATGGAGGTTAGGGCACTTGATCTCTAGACAGGAGCAAAAAGAACTTTACTTCCATCTAGTGGCTGTTTAGGCTGTTGTAGCTCCATCTGGTTGCCTGTCGAGCTTCTTCAACGTACCTTAATAGAGGGTGATATCTGAAACTCCTCCAGGAAAGTGGGATCAGTTTTAATACTGCTATGACAAAAATTTCCCCTGTAAAAGAGGATTTTTTAAAAATCTTATTCTCAGAGATTTGAGGGTGTGTCTTTTTAATTGCTGTTGTTAATGTTTTTAAATTTGCATTGGAGGAAGAGGTAGAGGATGCTACTGCTAGGAGGTAGAAGATGCTATATACTGCTATGTTTTTCCATCCATTGAAGCCTCCTTGCATGCTTTTCCCAGAAAAACAAAATGAATTCCTATATGAAGATTTCCTTTAGGATTCATTTGAAGGCTGCAAAGCCAAGGGGGCTATACACATTGCTAGATTATAGGGTGAAGGAGAATATACAGAAGAACAGACATGTACATAGACCTCTTACTTCATACCCAATATAGTATTTCACAATAAACAAGGAAAGTATGCTAAGCAAACCATTCCAGCTTGTATTCAATTTAGATGTGTTGCTGAATGAAACTTTTCTCATCCCTTGATTGCTAGGGCTGTTGACTGAACTGACTTGTCTAGATGGAATAACCCTTTCATATACATTTCTTCCAGAGCTACATGCTTGGTGGAAAAGGACAGTGTCACATGGAGTGTGCCATTCTTCAAGATTCATTTGTTGGAGACCAGCAACAGCTTGGCCTTAAAGCTAAAAATGGTCCAATTAACATTTTATTTCCAGGTTTAAACCAACATGGCTCCCTAAATGAAAATGATTTTCTATATGAAAGACAACAAATAGATTTCTATATGAAAGACAACAAACCCCATGCATGTTTACTGAGGACTAGGAATGCCATAGCATGTTGTAACTCAGTTGTTCTAACATGTAAAGTGCATGAGTAGTGATTGTTTTCTAATAACTTCTTTTGCTTATTGGTAGTCATGTGTTCCTGTTGATTCCTCCTGTCCTGGAAACCATCTCCTGCCTTGGCAATGCCTTCTGATTGCTAAGTTCAGGCTACTGATCTGTTTGCAATATCTTTGATGTTAAGATACTTCAGATGTTCAGATGAAGTTTTAACTGCAAGGCAGTCATTAATTTTAGTTGTTTAGCAGCCTTTGGAGCCTGAACATTTTAGGGCTAGATCTATGCTTCTTATTTTTACCCTTATTAGAAGAGAGTTGCATATTCTCTTCAGGCAAGTGAAGGAATAAATGATTGTCTGTATGAAAATAGGACAACACAATGCTATGTATGCTTATTGAAAACTAAATCCCATGGCATTTTGTAACTTAGAGGTATGGCATACCTCTAGGATCATAGTCAAAAATACTACTAATTGTGACAGGCTGATGAAGAAATACATACAGATAGCAAAATCATAATATTATTACAGAAGGAAAACATATTTTCTAGTTATAAATCACTTACCCAGGTGGTGAGCACCAGTAGCTGTTCCTTCAGTTCCTTGTTTTTCTTAAATTAAAGTTAGGTAGTAAACTTATATCCCACACTTTACAGAGGATCATGTCAGTGGAATGTCTCATGGGAATCCAACAATAACTTTTCTACATTGGTGCCAGCTGTTCTTTATGAAGAACACACACTGTGATTTTAAACTAAATAAATCGTTCCACATCTGGTCAGCAAAAAAAAAAACCAACCCAAACACTTTTTTTTCACAAGATCAACCTTTTTACTATGCAACAAAATCTTTTAAGCATATGACTTTTAATAAATTAATACATTCATTGTTTGGAGCTGTGCAAAGTGACATAAAAGCACAATGAAGCTTAATTAGACCTGTTCTGTGAAAGTTAATTTGTCAAACCCAGAAGCATAGTTCAGAGATAAATGCTAATATTTGAAAGTCAAATTAAAGTTGAAAAGGTTAGTAATAACAGTTAATTAACTCTTGTTTTGTTTTTGTCACAAAAACTTGAACCAACTGAAATATCGCTTGGTTCATCTTTAACATTTTGGACCACAAAGATAAAATTCAAAGCTTTGAGAGAAGTCTTTGATGTTGGTATTCTCCATAGATTAGATATTATTTTAAGATCTCTTTGTTTAAAAATTCATTTTTATTATCCCTGCATGAAATACATGGCAATTCCCCAAATAACCAACCATCAGGGCAATTAACATCTTCGATCGACACCATATTCCTGATAATTAATACAGACTTTGTATCTCCCCCGCGATAGCTCCAAGGGTTTGATTTTTTCAGAGCAACTGTTCATTTACAGCATCAGTTTCCTCCTAATGAAAATGGATTGTGAAACTTTAATGAACAAGACTTTGCTGTCATTATAATAAAGACTTTGAAAAAACATGCAGACCTACATAACAAGCCCCTGACACAACACATGCAGCTACAGTCTATCAAGCCAATTAAGTCATACAATGAATATTTACATGGGTGTGCATTTTCTCTAACAATATGACATAAGATAAACTCATAAAAGTGAGTGTTCCATTCCACTTTGACATCTTCTGACATTACAGTTTAATGAACTAGCTCTGTAGAACGATGAGCTTTAACATACTGTGTCTTTGTTTTCTCCCGTGGTAAACAATTCCCTTTTTATTCTAAGGCAGAAAATTCCATTTTCAGACAGGATGTCTTAGCTTGTTACAAAGGAGAAAACAAACTCAACAACAATGGGATGTTCCTACCTACTATTCAGCATCTGTCTCTAGTAACAGGTATGTATAAAATCAAGTAATTACAGTAGACAACTGCCACTGTTTGTAGTCATATTACCAACAAGGCTATTTATTCATTGGCTCAGTGTAAAATAAGCCATTGATTTGTTCAGATGCAGACAACTCTAGTGGGAAATTCTTTTTATCAGCAATATTGCAGAAAGTTATGATAATCTTTGTCTTCCCATTCTGTTCAAGATCATTTTGCGGAGTGTTCTTCAGAAAATATCATTTGCCCATGTGTGGGGTAAGAAACGTAATGGGAAACTGGCCACAAAACAATCCTGCATCTGAATCTATCCATATTTGCATGTAGCCAGTATAATTTTCTGATCTGTGTGACTGTAATGCCTGTTTTTTATTCTCTGACGTCTCTATTATCATAGCCTAATGCAATCCACACAGTTAATTGTTCCATTTGTAAAAAAAATAAAGGAAATGTACACTGTCACGTCTATTTTGATGCTGGGTTTTTGAAAGCCAAAACTAATGTCATGCTACAAATAAATAAATCTAAAGATGCAGTGTTCTCATTTGCTGGAGGAGAAAGTGAACACAGACATGAAAAGTTAAAAGTTTATAAAAAATGAACCATTTCTACACACAGGAAAATTTCTTTACAAATTTTAAAGAGGAAGAGCAAGGCACATGTATTTTCTGGGCCCCAAAGGGTAGAAAAACATTGCTGTAAGGGTAATATCATAAGAAGGGGGGGAATTGCATGCTTTTTATTTTTAAGGTCATATGAAGTAATTGTAATTTTTGAGATTTGATGGAGCAAACTATTTTAAAACATGAAAATGACATTCTTAACAATGAATTAGTGCTTAATGGCCTCTTCTAGATATGGTGGGACTTGTATTTATAGAGAGGAAGATCACATATTTTTTTCTTATGTTATCAGATTTCTAAAGAAGTTTTGCTGTTTCTTATCTGATTAATGGCAGAAGCAGCATATACAAGTATATTTAGGACTCATCAATTCTAAATATATCATGTATTTAGTACATGTATTTATTTACTTAATCAAATTTATATAGGCAACCCAGTTGATGCACAACAAATGGATAAAACCAGGGATGGGATGCTACCAGTTCGGCCCGGTTCAATAAAACCAGTAGCTCCAAAGAGCAGCGGACACTGAACCGGTTCACTGCAATGACTGTCTGGTTATCTGTTTGGCCCACCCGCCCACGCGGGCTCTATGCTGTCCTTTATCCCATGCTTTTACCTCTTCAGCTGATTTGCACAGCACTGCTGAGTGCTGCTTGTCAGCTGGAGAAGGTAAATGCTTGCCGGAGCCAGTAGCACACACATGTGTGCTATTCTCGTTTGGCATGCATGCATGCACTCCCCAAACCAGTTGTTATACCAATAGGATCCCACCCCTGAATAAAACCATAGATAAAAAATACAGATATAAAAATATATATAAAAATCATTTAAAAGTAAATGTTATAAAATCAGAGGAAAAACCCTAGGCTTTTAATCCCTAGAGGGAATAAAAATAGTCAGCTCAGAGATGGAGCCCTCTAAGTATGTCTCTGGTTCCCTGGAAGCCTCAGGCCTGATCACCAGGTCTTAAGAGCTTTCCATAATATCAAAAAGGATGGTGCTAATTGTCAGAAAATGGAACTTTCTGGTGTTGCTATGCGGTTTACAACTTGTGGGGATTTGAAGGCAAACCAAATCCACCAATGACAGGGTAACAGTGCATACCCTGGAGTGGCATCACAAGCCTTGGTATATAAGGACAGCCCAACAGGCAATTTACCTCAGTGCGGGATCCATAATTCTCTCTGAGGAGAAGCTTGCTCTCCTTGCCTGCTCTTGCTGCTATTGTTTCTGCTCATCTTGAGTATCTCAGATGCATGAGGTGGAGGAACCTCTTGCCATAAGAGAAAGGAGAGAGAGAGAGAGGGAAAAGCCTTAAAAGGGTTTTAAGTTTTCTTAAAGAGGTCTGTGTTTCTTTAGGAGTTATTCTCAATCTAAAGGACTGAGATAACCTAACTACATAGGTAGTGACAGAAACCAAATGAGACCTGGAAGGAAGAGAAACTCAAAGAAGGCAAGAAGAAACTGGTAAAAGTCTTTCCATAAATTTATTTGATTGAAGCTGCTTGTACAATAAAGGTTTGGTTTGAAAACAGACTGGGCTCAGCATCTTTGTACAATTTAAATATATAGACAGATTAACAAGATCCTCTAAACTTTGGTCAATCATAGGATTGACTGTCACAAGTCATTCATTTTTCAACACTAATTTAATATCAGGGAAAAGTATGTCTCCTGGGACCTACCACATGTAGATCCTTAGCTGATGGTACCCACAGAGTGCCTTTTCTGGCAAATCTAATATGCTTAAGTAACTGGGGATAGTTAGCCCAGTCCCATGCCAATAAGGGCTTTGTAGGCCAAACCCAGCACTTTGAATTGGACTCAGAAGCAAACATGTGCTGCTCTAGGCATTCTATACCAGCTGAAGCTTCTGGAATGGATACTCTTCAAGGGCAGCCTTACATACAACACATTGCAACAGTCCAATTTGGAAGTGACTAGGACATGACTGGCTATGAGGCAAGCCTACTGATTCAGGGACAGCCGCAACTGGCACACAGGATTGATTGACTGATTCATTGATTGATTGATTGATTCATTGATAGCATTTATTGGCTAGCCATCTTACCTCAGGGTACCTCTGTAAGATGAAGCTGAGAAAAGGCCCTCCTAGCCATGGTTGCCACCTGCTCATCAAGCAAGAAGAAAGGATTTCTGACCTCTGCAGGCTTGATAAGCATCTCCTCAGGTCCCTTCCCCGGGTCATTAATAAAAATTAATAATAAATAAATAAAACATTGAACAGCATATGAAAACAGTCATGTGGCACACCACTACATATTTCTTTACAACATATTTTTTTATGTTAGAGTTATTTTTAATTACATTTATATGCCGCCCTTCTCCGAAGACTCAGGGCGGCTTACAATTTTTGGGATACAACCCAATGTGCTCAGCAATAGCCTTCATTCCATTGTATATGCCTGCTTATTACTAAGCGGCATTTTTACAAAGTCAGCTTATTGCCCCCAACAATCTTGGGTCCTCACTTTACCTACCCCGAGAGGATGGTAGGCTGAGTCAACCTTGAGCCTGGTGGGATTCAAGCCTGCAATAATTACAGGCAGCTGGAACTAAGTGCTAGGCATTTAGCAGCCTGCACCACCAAGGCCCCTTGGAGTTAGTTTTCAGACTTGTAAAAATTCAAAAGACCCTTGCAAGCTTTCTCATAATCATTGAAAAGGTCTTCTTTTTCACTGTATTATAGAAATCCTCTTAGAAAGAAATTAAGGGAGCTCCACTCTATTCTATGCATCAACATCTTGATATAAAAAGGGCAGACCAGTAGTGTGCTGCTACTTTAATTATTTTGACCCTGTCCCTTCCTCCACTTCAACTCTAACAGTGCCTATTAGATTAGGCATCTCTAAAAACTGGGGCACAAACAAGTATCCAGCTAGAGTTGGATTTCTAATTCAAAAATTAAAAACGGAACTTCAATCTTTTAAAGCCACAATAAACCTCTCTAAAGTCTCTCCATCTTGGTGAAATCGTAACCTAATTGGCATCTTCCACTTTCATCCATATTTTTACAATTTCACTCAAGTTTTACCTTATAAGAATGATACTAGGGCAGAGTGTCAAAGCTTGCCACATTTGGGCATGAGAAAGGGAAGATGAGCTATTTTCTGAACTACTGGTGTATCACACAAGTGACCAGCTAACAAAAAAAAAATCTTAGCTCCTTTGTACTCTCTAGAGCCTGATAGAAGGGTAGGAATTTCAAAGATTCCACGTGATACCATTTATTAAATACCACTACTGTAGACAATTTTATTTCTGGAATTTGAAAATAAATAAATAATTCATTTATTGTTTATTTTCCACCTATGACACTATGGGGATACTCTAGATGGTTTACAACAATAAAAACAGAGGAATGAAAAGAAGAGTAAACATGAAGTAGCAAAATTATGAAACAATAAAATAAACATTGAAAATATAGTCATATGAGATTAAAAGATGGGTAGGGGAAGCAGAGATACAGGGAGAGTGAAATGGAATCTGATCTCAACCCAGGCAGATTTTACCCTGAGGATAGGATATTCCAGAGGGCAGATGCTACAGCAGAAAAGGCTCTTCTTCTGGATTTTCTATCCGGAGTTCTTCTGGATGTTCTACCCAGAGTTATCTGATTGATGGGATCTGAAGTAAGCCCTCTTTGCCAGAACAAGGAGGGCAGGCCAGACCAAGCAGGATGAGAAGATTCATCAGGTAGCCTGGACCTATGCCATTAAGGGCTTTAATGATCATAACCAACACCTTGAACTGCACTCAGAAGCAGACCAGCAGCCAGTGAAATTTGAGGAGCAAAGGGGGGCATTTTAGGGGCCCCGAAGACTGCCTGCACTGTCACAATTTATACCAGTTGAGGCTTCCAAATGGTTTTCAGGGATAGTCCCATGTAGAGCAGAGATGGTATTCAGCAGGTTCTGACCAGTTCTGGAGAACCAATAGTGGAAATTTTGAGTAGTTCAGAGAGAGCGGGTAGCAGAAATTTTGAGTAGTTTGGAATATCACCTCTGACTGACCCCACACCCGTCGATTCTCGCCTCCCGAGTCCCAGCTGATCAGCTGTGTCTT
The DNA here is from genome assembly GCA_009733165.1 of Naja naja. Taxonomy (NCBI): domain Eukaryota; kingdom Metazoa; phylum Chordata; class Lepidosauria; order Squamata; family Elapidae; genus Naja; species Naja naja. The sequence continues at coordinate 268,261,751 of CM019148.1, forward strand.
CTTTTGATGCCCTGCACAGGAGAACAGAACTGGAAAGCAATTTAGTGGGGTGGGGAGGGAATGGAGATTTTGCAGTATCCTTCCCCTGCCATGCCCACCAAGCCACACCCACCAAGCCACACCCACAGAACCAGTAGTAAAAATTTTGGATCCCACCATTGTAGGGAGCACTCTACAATGTAGTTTAAAAGGGAGATGACTAAGGTGTCAGTGACTGAGCGCAGAGAGTCCAAATCCGGGAAATTCGCAGTCGGTGAACAAACTGAAGCTGTACAAAGGCCTACCACCTGCTTTTTGAGCAGAAGTCGCGAGTCTAGGAACACTCTCAAGTTGCAAACTGGATCTGAACAGAGTAGTACAACCCTATCCAGAAATAAGGATGACAAAAACTTGGATCTTGAAGTTCCTTACATCCAAAGCCACTATCCCTGTTTTTAATATTTAATGGAATTATTGAAATATTAATTATACTATTCATTAATAAATGACATTATTTATTGCAGTCTCTCTTCTAACTAACTCTAACTCTGTTCTAATTCAAAATTCCAAGTCCTTCAAGAAAGAACAATCCTCAAATTGTTAGACCAGGGATAGAAAGCTATTTGAAACAGCATTTGTCACTTGAGAATAATGATAACCTCACATCTTTAGTCAGATAATGCCTGGCTATCAATAATATCAAACAGCCACAAATGCTCAGACTTTAAGCTAGAAGAAAATCAACCAATCTGTAATTCTTTACTCCTTTATTGTCCTAATTCTAGTGTTTCTGAATCATTTGCTATGATACAAGCAGTCTTGATCAGTCAAAACTCTGTGCATGACTCTAGAAGAACTTCACTTGCCAAGGACATTAAAATCATAAAAGATCATTCAAGTTGCTATCTAGGGTACCTAGGGAGATTCAGTGCACTTGGTTGTACATGATGAGCACTTACACACAAATGCAGTATTCAGTCTCATGTCTTAAAATTAAAATCTAACAGCTTTCTATCCAGAACTCAGGACAAATAGTCCTTGACTTACAACCATTCATTTAGTGACTGTTCAAAATTACAAGGGCACTGAAAAAAGGGACTTATTATTGTTTTTCACACTGACGACCATTGCAGCATCCTCATGGTCACATGATCAAAATTGGATGCTTGGCAACTGGCATGTACTTATGTCAGTTGCAATGTTCCAGGGTCATGTGATCACCTTTTGTGAACTTCTGAGAAGCAAAGTCAATGGCCAAGCCAGATTCACTCTACAACCGTGCTGCTAACTTAGCAACTGCAGTGATTCACTTAACAGCTGTGGCAAGGAAGGTCGTAAAATGGGGCAAAACTCACTTAAGACCTGCATTGCTTAGCAACAGAAATTTCGGGCTCAGTTGTGGTTGTAAACTGAGGTCTACCTGTATTGAAGTGGCAGGCATTAAACTGTCAGGAGTTCCATAGCTTACACCTTCCAGACTACTTTCTTTAAAATAAAAACATCAACCTTGCTTACATCTATGAAACATCACTTTCAATGCAGAATGTGTTAATCGATGGATTTACTTTGGCATTAATGTCGGCCATGAAATTTAGATTAACAGACACATAAAGCCCATTATGCGCACATATTTTAGAACTGACATCAGCTTCACCAGGAAGACTGAGCGACTCCCTGAAAACACAATTATATAGTAAAAGCAGTCAGTAGTTTGCTGATTGTATTTGCTATTTCTGGGAAATTACCATGGGCCTAATAGAGTTTGTTGCCTCCTTATTTCACATTTCATTTTGTAAATGTTATTAAAATGAGCTGGCTAAATGATTAGAAGAGCAAACAAATCTCATTGTTGCTGAGAGCCCAGGTTTCTGTAAGTACCTAAAAGACAGTGACTGTCTGTTCCCCTCAACAGCCCACCTATGTCTGTGGAGGACATTCTACCTCCTTCTCTGCAGCCTGATGCAGAACAAGTCTTGAATTGTCATCTCTGGTTCAGCTTGAAAGTCATTTGTGCTTCTGGTTTTGGAATCTACACAAGGAGGAATCAATAGAACATCGCTGAGAAGAAAAACAATGAAAGATGCTTAAAGATTTCTAAGGGGCAACTCCCCAAAACAATGCAAAATGCCCTATGCTGAAAGAGAAGGAGGAGGAAGAAGAAAATCATCTGAGCTAATACAAATATACATATATATATATGTGTGTGTGTGTGTAGGGCTATGGCGGCTTGTAGGAGGTGAGCGTTGGTGAAAGCTACGGAGCTTGCCAGAGTCCAGTTGTTTGGGGGTTTGCCAGCCCTGTGGAGATGGCCCTAGCAGCAGTCTGACCCAGGGCGTCTTTCCCTGGGTCGGGTTTGGATGGTGAAGCCGGCAGCGTGAGTTGGGAGAGTTTTTTTGCTTACCGGCTGGTGCTGGGCGGCGCGACAGCTCAGGGTGCGGCCTTAGCGGCTTCAGCATCTTCGGCTTTGCTTTCCCCACGCCGCTGCTGCCGCTCGCATTCAGAGCCCATGCAGCCCGTACAGGCTGCGCCTGAGGTCTCCCACTTGGCCCGGGGTGTCTTCCCTGGACCATGGTTCCAGCGTGGGCGGATATGCGGCGAAGGAAGGCGATGCCGGTCCGGGGCTTTTCCTCTTTCCCGGAGGCTGCCGCTCGTCACGACGGCTGGGGGTGTGGCTCTGCGGCCCTGGCGGTCTCCACAATTCCGGAGCTCTTTGAAACCCGGAGTCTTGAGCCTGGAGCCTGGGACCAGGGCTCATGCCAGGAGCTGGACCCTGGTGCCTGGAGTCGGGGGCCAGTGCCTGTACCTGGAGCCAATGGAGCCTGAAGCCAGCGAAGTCTGGAGCCAGGGTTCGTGTCTGGAGCCAGTGTCGGGGCCTGGAACCTGGAGCCTGGAGCCTGGTGCTGGTTTCCTGTGCCTGGAGCCTGGAGCCTGGAGCCTGGGACCAGCATCTGCACCTGGAGGCCGTGGTGATATGGCCTATGCTGTCTGTGCCGGAAGCTGTGCCGCTAGAAGTCTGCCGTCTGACCCGGGTTGTTTTTTGCTGGGCCGGAAAGTCAACAACGGCTGTTCTATGGCTTGTACTGTTCGCTGTGAGGTTCACCATCTGACCCAGGACTGGAGGACGCAAGTAGAGGTGATTGGCTGGTGAGGGCATCGGGCCCTTAGTGGCCGTCTACCATGCCTGGACCATCTTTCCTCCCCCCAACTGTTTCAGTTGCCCGGGGGCCACATGGTGTGGTGGGAGCACGCCATGTTGTCCAGCACCACTGAGGTGAGAGACCAGTGGTGTTTGGCCCCCTTGTCTAGAGCTACCCTGATGACTGTCCTCCTCAGTGAGAGAGAGGAGTTTGAACTGTGTCAGAGTTTACAGGACTTATTTCCCGGTGGGTAGTGAGAATGCCACCTGGGTCAAAGTTTCCTGTGTTTTCTTCTAGAACTGACTGACCATCGGGATATATCATTCTTCTTTGAGCTGATTAGATTAACCCTGGACTTGAGGGGCATAGCATGACCAAGGGTTTCTTATGTTTATCTCGAAGGGGAGGTTTTTAAAATTTTTAATTGGTCGCCTAAGGGGTTAGGGAGGCATGGGTCGGGAGGGTGGGGCGGGGGCCGGGGGCTCGGGTGTGAGGTGGGACCGCGATCCCCAGGGTGGTTGGAATTGGCAGGAGACGCCGAGGCACAGGGCCATATCATGTGCTGGGAGCGCACTCGCCATCTTTGTGGGGTGGCCCGCCTCACCCTGTGGCCTCCTCCCTAGGGAGCACCGGAATTGGGATCCCTGGCCTTAGGTTGGTGTATTTTAATGCCAGGTCCATGGCTAATAAGTCTTCCCTCCTCCGTGAGATCGTTGAGGAGGAGGCTGTGGACCTGGCTTGTATCACCGAGACCTGGTTGGGCCCGGAGGAGGTGTCCTCTGGTTGATCTATGCCCTCCAGGTTTCGGGTTTGCACCACCACGGGCTCAGGGTAGGGGTGGTGGGGTGGCCGTGGTTATTCGGGAGACCCTGTTTCCAAGGGAGGTCACTGTTGCAGAGATAGGCGGAGTGAGACCCTCCTCTGTGAGGTGGGGGCCTAGTGGTCAGGTGGGTCTGCTGCTTACATACCTTTCCCCAGCTGTGTGGCAGCGCCCTACCTGGGCTTCTCGATCCCTCGGGTGGTGGTGGAGCCCGGACCTTATGGTCCTGGGGACTTCAATCTGCCTTCCCTGGGGGCCGGGTTTGGCCCAGGAGTTCATGGCTTTATGGAGGCCATGGGCCTGACCCAGTTGATTCAAGGCCCACTCATGAGGGGGGAATACTCTGACCTAGTTTTTGTCTCTGAACGGTGGCGGAGTGACAGAGGGCAAGTTACTTTTACAGTCTTGCCCGCTCCATGGTCTGATCACTATCTCCCACGGCTGGTCTTCCAACAGGCTGCCCCCACTGCTGGGAGGAGGAGCCACTTAGGTGGTTCCGCCCCCAGGCTTCTGATGGACCCTGAAAGGTTCCAGGCAGAACTGGGGTTTTTCCTCTTCCCTTGCTCAACTCTGCCGAGGATCTGGCAGTGGCCTGGCAACGGGCTGCGTCAGAAGCCCTCGACAGGGTTGTCCCCATGCGCCCCTTACACATCGTGGATCTCGGCTTGCTCCCTGGTATACTGAGGAGCTCCGGGAGATGAAACGACGTCAGAGGGGTTTAGAGAGCAGGTGGAGGTCTACCCGCTCTCAATCCATCGTGCCCAGCTCTACATTAGACTTACCTGGTAGCTATGGGAGAGGCGAAGGTCTTATCTCTCCACTCTCATAGCGCCCGCAGATAACCCACCAGCCTTGTTTCAGGTTACCCGCTCCTCCTTCGCTTTGAGGGAGGGCCGGACCCATTGCGGGTAGGGCTGAGGAGTTTGGTCAATATCTGACGGATAAGATCGCCGCATTCGGGACGGGTTGTCCTCTGATTTGCAGTGGTCGGAGGAACGAAGGCAGGTAGTCTGGCCACTGTTATCTGGGATGAGTTTGATCCTGTTCTCCGAGGATGAAGTGGACAGGATTATGCGGCACTGAGTTCCACCACATGTTTGTTGGACCCGGTCCCTCCTGGCTGACTTATGCCGCCAGGGAGGCCACCTGCGGTTGGCTCCGGCAGTTGTCAACGCCACTGAGGGAGGGTGTCTTTCCCTCCGCCTTGAAGGAGGCGGTGGTGAGACCCCTCCTGAAGAAGCCTGCCTTGGACCCGACCTGTTAGACAACTTTCTTCAGCCTCCAACCTCGCTTTGGCTAAGGTTGTTGAGAGTGTGGTGGCTCAGCAGGTTCCGCTTTTCCTGGATGAAG
>CM019148.1:268268036-268283289 GCA_009733165.1 Naja naja
CTGAAGAGGTAAAAGCATGGGATAAAGGACAGCATAGAGCCCGCGTGGTGGGCGTGGGCCAAACAGATAACCAGACAGTCATTGCAGTGAACCGGTTCAGTGTCCGCTGTTCTTTGGAGCTACCAGTTTTATTGAACCGGGCCGAACTGGTAGCATCCCTTCCCTGGTTTTATCCATTTGTTGTGCATCAACTGGGTTGCCTATATAAATTTGATTAAGTAAATAAATACATGTACTAAATACATGATATATTTAGAATTGATGAGTCCTAAATATATTTGTATATGCTGCTTCTGCCATTAATCAGATAAGAAACAGCAAAACTTCTTTAGAAATCTGATAACATAAGAAAAAAATATGTGATCTTCCTCTCTATAAATACAAGTCCCACCATATCTAGAAGAGGCCATTAAGCACTAATTCATTGTTAAGAACATCATTTTCATGTTTTAAAATAGTTTGCTCCATCAAATCTCAAAAATTGCAATTACTTCATATGACCTTAAAATAAAAAGCATGCAATTCCCCCCCTTCCTATGATATTACCCTTACAGCAATGTTTTTCTACCCTTTGGGGCCCAGAAAATACATGTGCCTTGCTCTTCCTCTTTAAAATTTGTAAAGAAATTTTCCTGTGTGTAGAAATGGTTCATTTTTTATAAACTTTTAACTTTTCACATCTGTGTTCACTTTCTCCTCCAGCAAATGAGAACACTTCATCTTTAGATTTATTTATTTGTAGCATGACATTAGTTTTGGCTTTCAAAAACCCAGCATCAAAATAGACGTGACAGTGTACATTTCCTTTATTTTTTTTACAAATGGAACAATTAACTGTGTGGATTGCATTAGGCTATGATAATAGAGACGTCAGTGAATAAAAAACAGGCATTACAGTCACACAGATCAGAAAATTATACTGGCTACATGCAAATATGGATAGATTCAGATGCAGGATTGTTTTGTGGCCAGTTTCCCATTACGTTTCTTACCCCACATGGGCAAATGATATTTTCTGAAGAACACTCCAAAAATGATCTTGAACAGAACGGGAAGACAAAGATTACAAAACTGCTATCATAACTTTCTGCAATGTTGCTGATAAAAAGAATTTCCCACTAGAGTTGTCTGCATCTGAACAAATCAATGGCTTATTTTACACTGAGCCAATGAATAAATAGCCTTGTTGGTAATATGACTACAAACAGTGGCAGTTGTCTTCTGTAATTACTTGATTTTATACATACCTGTTACTAGAGACAGATGCTGAATAGTAGGTAGGAACATCCCATTGTTGTTGAGTTTGTATTCTCCTTTGTAACAAGCTAAGACATCCTGTCTGAAAATGGAATTTTCTGCCTTAGAATAAAAAAGGGAATTGTTTACCACGGGGAGAAAACAAAGACACAGTATGTTAAAGCTCATTGTTCTACAGAGCTAGTTCATTAAACTGTAATGTCAGAAGATGTCAAAGTGGAATGGAACACTCACTTTTATGAGTTTATCTTATGTCATATTGTTAGAGAAAAATGCACACCCATGTAAATATTCATTGTATGACTTAATTGGCTTGATAGACTGTAGCTGCATGTGTTGTGTCAGGGGCTTGTTATGTAGGTCTGCATGTTTTTTCAAAGTCTTTATTATAATGACAGCAAAGTCTTGTTCATTAAAGTTTCACAATCCATTTTCATTAGGAGGAAACTGATGCTGTAAATGAACAGTTGCTCTGAAAAAATCAAACCCTTGGAGCTATCATGGGAGATACAAAGTCTGTATTAATTATCAGGAATATGGTGTCGATCGAAGATGTTAATTGCCCTGATGGTTGGTTATTTGGGAATTGCCATGTATTTCATGCAGGGATAATAAAAATGAATTTTTAAACAAAGAGATCTTAAAATAATATCTAATCTATGGAGAATACCAACATCAAAGACTTCTCTCAAAGCTTTGAATTTTATCTTTGTGGTCCAAAATGTTAAAGATGAACCAAGCGATATTTCAGTTGGTTCAAGTTTTTGTGACAAAAACAAAACAAGAGTTAATTAACTGTTATTACTAACCTTTTCAACTTTAATTTGACTTTCAAATATTAGCATTTATCTCTGAACTATGCTTCTGGGTTTGACAAATTAACTTTCACAGAACAGGTCTAATTAAGCTTCATTGTGCTTTTATGTCACTTTGCACAGCTCCAAACAATGAATGTATTAATTTATTAAAAGTCATATGCTTAAAAGATTTTGTTGCATAGTAAAAAGGTTGATCTTGTGAAAAAAGTGTTTGGGTTGGTTTTTTTTTTGCTGACCAGATGTGGAACGATTTATTTAGTTTAAAATCACAGTGTGTGTTCTTCATAAAGAACAGCTGGCACCAATGTAGAAAAGTTATTGTTGGATTCCCATGAGACATTCCACTGACATGATCCTCTGTAAAGTGTGGGATATAAGTTTACTACCTAACTTTAATTTAAGAAAAACAAGGAACTGAAGGAACAGCTACTGGTGCTCACCACCTGGGTAAGTGATTTATAACTAGAAAATATGTTTTCCTTCTGTAATAATATTATGATTTTGCTATCTGTATGTATTTCTTCATCAGCCTGTCACAATTAGTAGTATTTTTGACTATGATCCTAGAGGTATGCCATACCTCCTAAGTTACAAAATGCCATGGGATTTAGTTTTCAATAAGCATACATAGCATTGTGTTGTCCTATTTTCATACAGACAATCATTTATTCCTTCACTTGCCTGAAGAGAATATGCAACTCTCTTCTAATAAGGGTAAAAATAAGAAGCATAGATCTAGCCCTAAAATGTTCAGGCTCCAAAGGCTGCTAAACAACTAAAAATTAATGACTGCCTTGCAGTTAAAACTTCATCTGAACATCTGAAGTATCTTAACATCAAAGATATTGCAAACAGATCTGTAGCCTGAACTTAGCAATCAGAAGGCATTGCCAAGGCAGGAGATGGTTTCCAGGACAGGAGGAATCAACAGGAACACATGACTACCAATAAGCAAAAGAAGTTATTAGAAAACAATCACTACTCATGCACTTTACATGTTAGAACAACTGAGTTACAACATGCTATGGCATTCCTAGTCCTCAGTAAACATGCATGGGGTTTGTTGTCTTTCATATAGAAATCTATTTGTTGTCTTTCATATAGAAAATCATTTTCATTTAGGGAGCCATGTTGGTTTAAACCTGGAAATAAAATGTTAATTGGACCATTTTTAGCTTTAAGGCCAAGCTGTTGCTGGTCTCCAACAAATGAATCTTGAAGAATGGCACACTCCATGTGACACTGTCCTTTTCCACCAAGCATGTAGCTCTGGAAGAAATGTATATGAAAGGGTTATTCCATCTAGACAAGTCAGTTCAGTCAACAGCCCTAGCAATCAAGGGATGAGAAAAGTTTCATTCAGCAACACATCTAAATTGAATACTCATCAAAGAGTTGGCCATAAGGAATAGAAACCACAAGCTGGAATGGTTTGCTTAGCATACTTTCCTTGTTTATTGTGAAATACTATATTGGGTATGAAGTAAGAGGTCTATGTACATGTCTGTTCTTCTGTATATTCTCCTTCACCCTATAATCTAGCAATGTGTATAGCCCCCTTGGCTTTGCAGCCTTCAAATGAATCCTAAAGGAAATCTTCATATAGGAATTCATTTTGTTTTTCTGGGAAAAGCATGCAAGGAGGCTTCAATGGATGGAAAAACATAGCAGTATATAGCATCTTCTACCTCCTAGCAGTAGCACCTCTTCCTCCAATGCAAATTTAAAACATTAACAACAGCAATTAAAAAGACACACCCTCAAATCTCTGAGAATAAGATTTTTAAAAAATCCTCTTTTACAGGGGAAATTTTTGTCATAGCAGTATTAAAACTGATCCCACTTTCCTGGAGGAGTTTCAGATATCACCCTCTATTAAGGTACGTTGAAGCTCGACAGGCAACCAGATGGAGCTACAACAGCCTAAACAGCCACTAGATGGAAGTAAAGTTCTTTTTTGCTCCTGTCTAGAGATCAAGTGCCCTAACCTCCATAGGAACAAACTATACATACATACTGATATTCTTGTTGATTTCTTACAATATCCAGTCCTCCTTTTTAATCTGGTTTATTTCTCCTCATTATTGCCCTCATCCCTTAATTATAGGCTTCTTAAGAGTAACTAGTCCTTGGATCAGCCTTCTTGATCTGATGTAGCAGGTACTTTGTCTATGTTTGGTGGTCCACTTCAGTGGTTCTTAACCTGGACGATATTGCCCCCCAAGAGCCGATTTTGTTTTCCAGGGGGGGGGCGATGGAACTAAAAGGGGCGATATGGGGGCGTTATATATTGGGGGAGAGAGAGAGAGAGAGAGAGATCTATATTGGTAGATAGATAGGTAGGTAGACAAAAAAGACAGACAGGTAGGTAGATAGGCAGGAAGGCAGGCAGGCAGGCAAACAGACAGACCTTTTGGATGGATGGACGGACAGACGGATGGACAGACAGAAAGGTGACCGCAGCAGGGGCGTTTTTCCCAACATGCTTACATGCTGGTTCGTGTACAACAGTCAATGGGGTGATCCTGCAGGGCCGGGCTCAATGCCTCCTGCCGCTCTTAGCATCCCCAAGGGGCTGGCAGAGGGGCTAAGAGGTGACAGGGGTGTTTGAGGCGTTGGCCCTGCAGGGTCACCCCATTGACTGTTGTACCACACCTGAACCAGCTACTAATGTAGCAGCATGTTGGGAAAAGCCGCCACCACCGCTTCCCAAAGTGCTGCCGTCTCGCGCATTCTTTCTGTCTGTCCATCCGCCTGTCCATCCATCCAGAGGGGCTAAGAGGCGTGCAGGAGGCTGCACATCAACGGGCTGTGGCAGCACGCACGTGCCACTGCCAGCATGAGGCGCCAGTTTCTGGAGCAGGCACAATGTGACTCTGAGGCCGCCAACACTCGAACACCCCCTTGCTGCCTCTTAGCATCCCCAAGGGGGCCGGCAGAGGGGTGCTAAGAGGTGACAGGGAGTGTTTGAGGTGTTACCGGCCCTGCAGGTTCACCCATTGATAGCACTGCTCCGAGCCGCCTCCTATGGAAGGTTTTTTCAGGTTTTTTTACTTACTAATTCTTCCATTCCCCACCATCCAGTCAGAGCTGAAGAACCTTCTTGAGTGAGAAGCAAAATGTCTTCAAAGAAAACTGGAAAGTCCAGTTGTTCTTGAAAAGCACCTTTGGGACAACCATGACCTGGATGACTGAGAATCTCCATAGACATGTATTGACTATGGAAAAAGTAGGTAGGATTCTCCTGACAAATAATCAAATCAATAATTCATCTGCTTTTAAAATTCTTGATATAAATGACTATGATCATTTTAAAATAAATAACAGTAAACATTTAAATAACCACGTTCACTATTAAGAAAGAAATCTATAGAGCTAAATAAAATGGAAACTATATGGACTGAATGGAAAGTAGGAAAAACTGTCTATCATTTGTAAAATACTCCTATTAATTATACGTTAAGATTATAATTGACCTTGTCAGTTGATTAGAACAATACATCTTGGCTGTCCTGTTTGCTTCTCCCTCTTGCACCCCTGTTCCTTTGACTAAATAATAAGGTATTGCTGCACTGGATTATGATATCTTTCCAAACCCAGAATCTGCTCTGTGGAAACTAAAAAAGAACAGAATGTTCTAATGAAGTGGATTCAGGAGGCAGCTGCATACTGTGGTGTCTAAATATAATAGCCACATTCATCTACAATACCAGTTTAGTTACAGTGGGAGCAATTCTCTTTGATTTTCTGCATAGCAGCACTAAATATTTTCCACAAAGAAAAGCCAGAAAAGAAGGGGAAACTCCAGTTAAACCAGCATTGGGGACAGAAAATTGAAAAATGATAGTTAAGAAAGGAACCACAAAGAAACAAAGTGAAAGCCCCAAACAGGATGCCAAGCAAATTAAGGTTTACATATGAAATACTTGGTAAGAAAGACTATGATGTAGTCATGGGTGTTTCCTTTGGAATGCTGATATTTTTAAGCAGTCATTGTGAATGTGAGAAACATTATGACAACCATAAAAGCAACCACCCTCAATCAGATGCTCATCCTCAACCAGGCTATGCTGACTGAGAAGGAGTAAGTTGGAGTCTAAAGGCTTCTGGGGAGCACCAACCCATGCTACTGTCTTGAGTAACCTACCCAACTTACCGGTCAGATTATGAGATTTTTCAGGAAACAAATGAAAGCTACCTTCAATATGGAATCTGCACAGAAGTTGCCAAGAGTGGATGAGGGGTATGGTCCAGTGAGGATTTCCCATCAGCAGAGAACAAAAGAAAATAAACTTTGTAGATTTCTCCTCCTTATAAAGCAGGGGTGTTAAACTGAAGGCCCAGGGGCCAGATCCAGCCGATGAGGTGCTTAGATCTGGCCCGTGGTGCTGCCCTGGAATCAATGAAGGACCAGCCCGTGGTTCCTCTGCCAGAGAAAATGGAGCTCAGGAGGATCACACACAGCTCTCCCAAGCTCTATTTTTTTACTGGCAGAGAGTTGCAGGAGGCCATTGCAGCCGAAAACAGAGCTCAGGAGCCCATTTTTGCTGGCTGAGTGCTTGGGCCACCACAGGTCCCCGAGATTAGTGACATTGAGCTGCTCCATGTGGCCATCCCTCTGAGGTCAAACACATCCCTGGGACACTACAGAAAAGGGAAATCAATGAAAAAGTTCATTTTGTTTCCCACCATTCCACCATTATGGAACCTTCTAAGAAGGCCTTTGTTTAGGATCTTCCATCTGATAACAATGGGCTGAAATTCTGGAGCTGATGCAGTATGATCAGATGGCAGAAAGACCCCTATTCTAGAACATCCCAGATGAGAAGTTTTCAGCAGTTGTCATTGGTTTTGTGAAAGTGATACTTGTTGCAATATCTTTCCTGAACAAATTTCGAAGGCACAGAAATTCTGATTGGCATGTGTCTAAAAACAGGTGACATATTTTTCCTTATAAGTTAGCCTTATTACAGCAGATTTGTAAGACTACCTCTCTATTTAAAAAAAACCCAGAGTGGCAAACTTATCAATAGCAATAAAAACATTGAGACCCTCTCATTAAGAACACAAAACACCCAAGCTGTACATCCACACAGAGCTCCCAACAGCCCGGCCCCAATGGCAGGGAAAATAACCAGGTTTTCACAGCCTTCTGAAAGGCTAATACAATTGGGGTTGTCCCTGTCCCTGGGGAGAAGCTGTTCCATATGAAAGGTATCCTTAAAACCCGGAGATATTCAGTTTTGTCATGGTTGAGTTGAAGCCAATACCTTCTCATCCAGACTTGTACAGCCTCCAGAAACTGGGAAAGCACTTTGACAGCATCACTTGGATAGCCAGAGATGTACAAATGAATCATCAGCATACTGATAAACTTCACTGCTGAAAGATAACCTCACCCACTGCATTCATATGGATGTTAAATAGGAGTAGGGGGAAAGTTGAGCCCTGCAGCACTCCAGAGGCTTAGAGTTTGATGTTCCCCATCTTTCTTCTCATAATGGAAGCTCTAGTGTTGTTTTTTATTGGGGAAGTCACATGAGAAAATGGGTCCAAACGCAACTTGCATCTTCATAGTGGATTTTAGGAAAAAAGAGATTATATAATTCATCTAGCTGCCCAGTTAAAAAGAAAGCTAAAATACCCTTTTCTTATTTTATTTCAGTTTATTCATTTCCATATTTTCTTTCATCTAGCGCTTCATATCCATCAAAAGATGCAAGAAGAACTTGAAGCAAAGGTATAATTTTATGTATTCATGGTGTATACCTTTCAAAGATTCTAGCCATTCACAAAGTGTATTTTTCCTAATTTGTAGAATGTACTATATCAATAAAAAATTCTGTCTCATTGCCATTTAAAAAAGACTCTGATTACTACCTAAAATGTAATTATTTTATTCTATGATATCTTCCAAAGTATATAGTATTCCATACAGTACTTGCAGGGTCATTGAGTTGTATGGAACTGAGTATGTTGAGCATAATGATTTGCTGTGAGTCAGGATCAACAAGCTATGAACACCCACACCACAACATAAACCACAACATCTATGTATCATAACACAATAGTCCAAAACTTGACATTAATTGCCAAGAAAAGATGAAACACCACCACAAAAGCAAAAAAATCTAAATTATTCTTCAGATGTTTTTATATATTGATGTCATTCATAAAATAATGAACAAGTATCTCTTAGAATGGAACTAAATATAAAACCAGATTACAATTTCAAAATGAAACACCTATATTTTGATGGAACAAAATCTGACTACCTCAACATCAGGATTTGATGGCTTTTTGCTTTAGTTATAACTTCAACTATGACATCAGACATCAAGTATTTTCAAGAGAAGAGTTAGCTAAATATTCTTCCAGTGTCCTCCTCCCCCTAGGTGGTGGGATTCAAATTTTTTTACTACCTGTTCTAAGGGAGTGGCTTGGTGGGCATGGCAGGGAAAGAATACTGCAAAATCTCCAGTCAGAGGAGGTATTTGTCGATTCTCCAAACTACTCAAAATTTCCACTACTGGTTCTCCAGAACTGGTCAGAACCTGCTGAATACCACCTCTGCCCTAGGAGTTTATTTACCTCTTGTTTAATAAATTTCTACATTACCCATATCACCTAAGTAACTTTTAGATTTAGTGATAGAATGATTGAAATTTAGGATTTCACCATCTTAGAGTAAATTTCGCATGGCAAACATATTCTGTGCATTGCCTGTGATCCATTATGGAAGACAGCAATCACTCCATGATAAAAGTTTGAAAATTTACTCGACAAACCTTCCCTTGTTCCATTCTGATGCTAGACTTGAACATTAAATTAAAAGGAATACATTGTAGAAACTTCTCTTCAATTAATTAAACTATCACACAATGTAATTGTTACTTTCTAAGCTTGAAAAAAGGTAGCAGAAGTCATAAGGAAGGCACACAACCCTGGATCCAACCCTGACACATTATTGTATTTTGATTAAAGGGTTTTTTTTTTTGATACTATTTAGATCCAACTTTGATATGCCTAGACTTATATTTTTCCATGAGAACAATATCTTTACCTGACAGGGCTTTTTCTTTCTTTGCCAATTCTCTGGGTTCATTTTATTAAACTTTCTGTATTTTTTGCTTTTTTCACATAGCTAGTTGTTCAGTGCATCAAACAACTATGTTGTTTTCCATTCCCTTCCCTAACTTGTATTCCAAATAATTTATTTACATTCTTCTAGTTTGTCTAACTCTGTACAGATGAAGATGATAGATAAATAAATATAGATGATAATAGATAGATGATAGATAGCAATAGCAATAGCACATAGACTTATATACAGCTTTATAGTGCTTTATAGCCCTCTCTAAGTAGTTTTACAGAGTCAGCATATTGCCCCCCCCAACAATCTGGGTCCTCATCAGGGGTGGGATGCTACCGGTTCAGCCCAGTTCTATAGAACCTGTAGCTGCGAAGAGCAGTGGACACTGAACCAGTTTGGTGTTTGGCCCACCCACCTGTGCGGGCTCTAGGCTGTCCTTTATTCCCTGCTTTTCCTTCCTCAGCTGCTTTGCACGGTGCAGCTGAGGTTGAAAAAGCAGGAAACAAGAGGATTTTCAAACGCTGCGCGCACTCAGCGCGCAGCTTGTCAGCTATCCAGGGCACAGCTGATGATTTCTTGCTGGCACAGCATGATTGTCTGCAGTTCGGAGAACCAGCAAATCGCTCCACTGGCTGGCCCCTCCCCTCCCCACCCTCTCACTCCTTACCTGGCAGGCGAGCCATCCAACTTGCCTGGTTTGGTAAAGATTTTCTTCCCACCCACCCCACCGACCATTAGCTGTTCTGCTCACCTTGGGAGATTTAGATTAGCTAGAAAGCAGGAAATCCCTTGCTTTCTAGCTAATCACAGAGTGAACCTTCCTTAGGACTGAAGCTTTTAGGAACTCAGTGGCTGATTGCAGATAGATAGATCTCTAAGTTAATCTGTGATTCTGTGAGCAACTCAATCTGCCTGCCTGCTTTGGGGTAAAAGTTGCTCTTTTTTTTAAATAAAAAAATCAATATTTACAAACATGGTGTGTTATGAGTTAATTTTATGAGTTTGCTTGCTAGCAAATTTTATGAGTTTGCTTGCAAGAAAATTTTATGTGACAGACTCAGGTAGCCTATTGCAGATAGATCTCTAAATTAATCTGTGATTCTGTGTAAACTAATAAATATATATATATATATATAAAATAATAATCTGTGATTCTGTGAGCAATTCAATCTGCCTGCCTGCTTTGCCTGCTTTTGTGTAAAAGTTGTTCTTTTTTAATAAAAAAATCAATATTTACATCAATATTTATAATATTTACATACAAGCCATGCCCAACCAGTCACATGACCACCAAGCCACACCCACAAATTAGGCCACACCCACAGAACCAGTTGTTAAGAAATTTGAATCCCATCCCTGGTCCTCATTTTATCCACCTCAGAAGGATGGAAGACTGAGTCAACCCTGAGCCTGAACTGCCAAATTGCAGGCAGCCGATAGTCAGCAGAAGTGGCCTGCAGTACAGCACTCTAACCAGAGGTGGTATTCAGCAGGTTCTGACCAGTTCTGGAGAACCGGTAGCGGAAATTTTGAGTAGTTTGGAGAACCAGCAAATACCACCTCTGACTGGATATTTTACAGTATCCTTCCCCTGCCACGCCCACCAAGCCACACCCACAGAACCAGTAGTAAAAATTTTTGAATCCCACCACTGACTAACCACTGCACCACCAAGGTTCTTAGATAGATAGATAGATGAAGACATCATACCAGACGACTGATATGATTATTAGTCAAATTATTTAATTTTGCTTTAATAACATTGCTTTTAATAGTTGTTAGGATTTTTAATATTATTTTGCAATGCAATCCTAAGAAATTTGTTCTTGAAGTTTGACATATTCCATACAATTGGCATAGGATTATAGCACAAGTAATTATGAATTGTTTTTCTTTATGTGATAATGATGTGTTTTAAGATGGAAAGTCAAGGCATTGGTTATTTTAATCAGTAAAACAAATATGTTTGGATGCTAGCAGTATTTGCAATGTACTATTCTGGATGGATTGTTTGGCATTCTGTCATTAAATTCCTGCTGTTTCTGTCTGTGGCATATAGGGGCTAATATTGTGCTGTGTAATATTCAATCCTAGTAAAAAATAAAACAGGATCAGATGTTCATTTGTGTAGAGTAGATGCATATCTAAAAATGGAACCCACAGTGGTCTGCTCCCAAATGTAGCCAAGTATCCATAAAGTGAAAACCACACACTCCTCCTGCAACTTTGATCATTAAACCATTTTATCAGAAATAGTTCTTTTCATGCCATTGATCTTCAAAATAGTGGTGTTTTAGTCTTCATTTTTGGCTGGATTTATTCCCAATCAGTATAGATCTTTAAGACTAGCTTGACTTCTCACAAATGGGAAATCCAAATCCCTAGCAATTTCTATAATAGTAGCATGTTATTAATGTAACGAGTGTTACCAATTTGCCATTATCAGTTCTCTCATTTATTTATTTCAGATGTGTATTCTATTTAGGATTTAAAAGTCTTCCCAAATTTTTTAAAAAATATTTCAACTACTACAAAACAAAACTAAAGAACAACCTAAAAGAATAGACTAGTTTTGATTTTGCTTTGGCAACAAGCAAAAAATGACAGTTGGACTTTGCATGACTGTTTATTAAATTCTAGTTAAAGGGAAGGCATAAAAAGGAATTTAGCTTTCATATGTGCTGTTGTCCAAATCTAGACAAATGTACTCTCTTGCTACCCATGGTAATAGCAATTATCCTAATAAACAGATTATTCTGTAGAACATATTGATAATTCTAGAAATAGACAGGATGTGGTCATGCCACCCAAACCTTGTTGCATATGTGACCCTCATAAAAATAAGAGCAGTGTTGCAGTTGCCATCTTGACTTTTTTGCCCCCCCTGAAGATATTTTGCTCCCAACTGCATTGATTTAAGGAATATGGGAATCTCTTCAATTAACTGCTGCTGCTGAGAGGAAGTTATTTACATGCTATTACTGTAATTCCATCCTAATTAAACCACATTAACAGAGACTGCCAATAGTTGTGTCTACATGGAGATGCAGATAGAGGGAGATGGATTTATAATGTAAAAATACTTCTCCCCAAAGTAACAATTGTACAAGAGTCTGTTGGCCCCAGGTGAAAAGAACAATAAATCAGTCTTGTTTATTTAAAATGTAATTCACATGTCAAAACTTTACTCTCTTTGGCAATCCATATCTTCATACTATGTTCCATAATCAGCTCAATCTCCTATATTTTTAGAAGCCTCAGGCTAAATGGAATTGAATGCCATGAGCATTATGTTCCTGATTATTTCTTATATCCATTTTCAAATCCAGGATGTCTGGCCATTGCCTCTGGGCAATGGCACTATAGGTTGAGGCTGACTTGATATTGCTGTCTGTAGCCATATTTGATTAGCTGTTGAGCACTTCTACATTTAAAAAATGTCTGGTGACAGTTAAGAAGTATAATAATCAACTCAAATGCAACACTTCATTGTTTGTGGGACAATAATAAGTGATCCTAAACAATAGCGAGGCTCATAAGATATCACATTTCCACATCCTGTTCAAGCTTTCTTTAAAAATGTAATTCTCAATTAAGGCCAATTTTTAAAAAGTAATAAGTTCAATGAAGCAATTCTGGAATTGCCATTCTTTAAACCTTAACATTATTTATAATAGGTGTTTGATTTTTTTTAGAAAAGTAATTGGACTTCATTAAATGATATATATGACTCAGTGTCAGTGAAGTAAACTTTTACACTACATAGAGAACTACTAGCAATTCCTAATGTAAGGAAGAAAATATACAGAATGATAAAATAGTTCTTTCCCTGCATATGCATATCTGTATTTACATACAAAGCATCTCTCTCCCATGGATTCTTGAGAGGGCACTTCAAAATATCCAGTAAACCTTGAGGGACGTTTTCTAGACAAACAATACAAGCTTTTTCCTCTTATTTTATGGACTTCTTTCCTTTCCTTTTATTTTATTTCCAGAAAGTATGAATGGCTATATTTAGAGTTCTTAAGGGAGAATATTCTTCTCACCTCAAAGGAGAAGATCCCTTTATTCCTATAATTTTTAATGCCAAATCCTTTGTGTCCTTTGCTATAGAGATGATTTGAGAACATGCTTCTCCAGCCAAGAAGGATCTGTGTTTTTTTATTCTCCTTATCATCTATTCTTTTTTAACTTTCTCATTTCTTTTTCTATCTTTCTCTTTTACTACAGCCTTCTCTGTTTCGGATTTCTACCTATTATTTATTCTCTCCACAACAAACTCTTGTTTTCATTCTTGTTTTCACTTTCAGGGCTGCTAAGACTTAGAACCAAAGAGCATTTAATTGCTACAGCCAACCATAGTTTTTAGTCATTTAGGGATTCAGAGAACAGAAATCTACCGTTGGTATAGTCAAAGAAACTAACAAGATTTTATTTTATTTATTTGATTAGTCAATTGCTTACAAGATAATAGGTATAAGTATAAACATAATTATAAATACATGGATACATATAAGAAAATAAAAGAAACAATAGGACAGGGACAGTAGGCACTTTGTGTGCTTTTATGCATGTCCCTACAGACCTCTTAGGAAAGGGGTGAGGTCAACAGTAGACAGTCTAAGGTTAAAGTTTTTGGGGTTTGCCAGGGTTGGGTGGCAGGTAAGAAACAAATAAGACAAGTTGTCCATTATTGGAAGGCAATCTGCTTATAATAAGGAAAAATAACTTTGGTGCACAGCTGGTTCTTTAATCAAAAATGATAAAGATTAAACTAGCAGAATTCATCTTAAGTTTGGAGATAGCAAATCCATTATGGGGAGAGGCATTTCTGCAACCACACCTCTCCCTCCACCATGGGTCTTCTTCAACAGAAAAGGCCTGTTTTGTATCACGCTTATCTGATGGTGTCACTCTGGCACCAAAAACTATGGATAGCAAACATGAAAAATCTGTGACTGTATAGATAAAGAGTTGAAACTAAAGCTGAACTTCCAGAATTCTTTTGTCTTATGTTTATGAAGCCCTAGTCATAGATTTTTATGTTTTATTTATTCATATACACACACATCCTTTTCTAAATAAAGAATTTAAAAGAATGAATAGTTGTTTGTTATCTCCATATTGGTAAATCTGAAAATAGAAAGTCGCTTGGAAGCTTTTCTATTTTATTTATTAAATATATCCCATAGCAAAGAGAGACCCCTCCTCCTCCACTACTTTTACATACTCCTGGTACTTAATTTTGTACCTTCATGCTACAACTTGCATTGGAATTGCTTAACATAAAATATTAGGACAATAGTAGAAAAGAAAACACATTATGCTGAAAGAAAGCAGGTTAAAAGTACTACAAAACATTAAATATGCAACACATTTCTCTCCTCTACTTAGTTTTCTAAAACAAGCTATAGATGGAAACTAAATGAAAATTTCATATGAAGTAAAAATTAATTTAGTCCTCATATTTGGAATTCCATATAGTTTCATTTAAAAACATAAAATAATATTTGTCAAATCCAAATCCAAGCAGATTTTAATCAGTTCATTCAAAACAGACATTGTGGATTTTTGTGTTACTAGTTGCTGCCATATTATTTTTCTTCTTCAGAGTATCCCATTATATAGGAGCATTCAAAAAGACAAAATGATGGATACCAATAGGGATAATATTATTTTGTTCCAGAGTGCCCTGCAAGTACAGAAAATCAAGACACTTAAAAAAATCTTAGAGACAAGGAATAGCTACCATAATCAGATGACAAGGTATTGTAATAGGGTATTAAATAAGGAAGGGACATAAAATGTGATTAACCAAGTTGAACAGTAAATAAGGAAATAAATAGGATTTAATTAAAGTTTTAATAATGATAATAAATGAAGTAGCAAATTGAAAATAGTATTTGTGCACATTCCTATCCAATTGCACTGGGAATACTGACAACTTTCTATGTAGAACATGAAATTAAAACTTTCTTTTCATGGAAATATTTTAAAAAAAACATGGAGAGATCTTAAGCATTTTCTCAATATCATTTAATTTCCTCACTTACTGTATGAAAAATCATTTATTTAGATTATA